>JAVJGJ010000039.1:5294609-5332821 GCA_035590215.1 Microhierax caerulescens | reverse complement strand
ACAGTGGACCCTGGAGAGGCACTGTGGACGCGGGGTCCCGGGGGGTGGGGGAGCTTTGGAAGATGAGGGAGAGAATTGGGGGGGTGGGATGTCTTGGAGGTTGTCGGTATGGGAGACCCTCTGGTGTGCAGGTCCTGAGGGACCCTGGAGGGATACGGGGTGGCCTGGGGGAGTCTTGAGTGTTAGAGGAGCCTGGGGGGGGACCCTGCGGGGACCCCCTGAGGTGCAGGTGCTGGGGGAGCCCCTCTGACTGGGATTCCGCCCTCCTGGGTGAAGCGGGGTTTGGGCTCGGCGTGGTGGCTTGTGGCTCTTTTGGGGCAGCTTGGGTGGATGCGGGGGGTCCCAGGGGCAAACTGATGTAGGAGGGATGTGGGGACGTTGTAGGTTTCGGGGGTGTGTGTGTGGTGGGAGCAGGATGTGGGCTGGGGTACGGCCTCGGGTCTGCAGGGTGTTGGGAGGTGGGGGTCTGTCAGCCCCACGCAGTCCCAGGGGGGTCAGTGACTCCCACGGCACTGAGCGCAGGAGGACCTGCGAACAGCAGGGGTTAGAGAATGAAGTAGTTTCTTCTGAAGTCTGAAACTGGTTAATTTTCACTGGGGCGCTTTGAGAGCTGAAACTTAGGAGAGTGTGTCAATGCGGTGAGGTTTCACTGTGCACTTGCTCATCTGCCCTGCTGGTGCTGGGAAATCCGTTGCCTCTCAGTAGCTCCAACTTTGTGAGCACAGCCTGGGTCACGTCTCAAAGCTGGTTTGTTCCTACTGCCAGGAGTGCTGGTATGGAGTCCTTCAGCCTTACTAAGGAAAAGAGATCGGCTGGTTCAGGTGTGAGACGAAATGTGTGTGACAACAAAACCTCCTTGTTCTGCTCAGCTTTCCCCGTTTTGCCCTTTCTGCCTCTTTGTTGCCTTTTCTTTGCCAGGTCCCATCGTTACGTTGTTTCTTCATGAAGTTATCCCTTCTTCCCCTACTCAGGTCCCTCTAAAGACATTTCCACTTAATACCCAGGAGTACAACATAAAAGTGTTGCTAACACTTCGGTGGACTTCACAATTTATTTTGCTTCACTACAGTGCTCGTTGGGCTTTCTTCCACCAGGCATGGTCTGAAGGGGTTGTCTAGTTCTTTGCAAACGGCTTTAAAAATAGTTGTGACTGAAATGCAGTCATTTCTGGAGAGGAATTCAGCAGCAGTTCTCAACCACGGGCTTTGTTGGACAGTTTTTTTGGATTGGGGTTTTCTCAGCAGAGTCTAAGAATAACTTCACTGTTTGAATGTGGAGGAGAAGTTTGTGGGAGGTGGATTGAACAGCCAGAATCCCATTTGGAAAACGAATAGGGTTAACATTCTTGCTCCTTGTTTCCTTAAAGTGAGAGATCATATTCACCTTCTGTGGGGTAATTACTGTTGCCAACTGTAACCACTTTGCGGCTGGAGGGTACTGGAGTGCTTGTTTGCTCTTAGTGTTAAAAACAAACAAACAAAAAAGGTGTGGGTTCTGCTGGTGGAAGCAGCTAGTCAGCCATTGACCTGCGAGGTTTGTAATGATTACCTGCGGCCTGGATGGTCTTTTCTTAGAAGAGTGTTTTATTTCTGATCCTAGAAGTTGGTTGGGAATTGAGAAGTGGAAGACTGTTTTAGTATCTGATAGACCTCACTGCTTTGAGAACTTTAATACAGCCATGAACTTCCTTAATTGCATGCCAGTCCTTTGGTTATACCTAACTGTAGTATGTTAAACAGTTCCTCTCCTTTTTGACACCTGCCTGTCAACTAACTGTAAAAAAAAAAATCATGTCCAACTTACTGCTTAGCCAAACTAGGCGTCTAGTTATTTTAATCTTTCCTTGTAAATCAATCCCTTCAGCTGCTTAACTATATTTTCCTGAATGCCTTCCGATTTGTCAATATCCTTCTGATACAGAACAGCTTGGAGTTGAATGTGTTTGGCATCAGAGTGCTGGAGACGGGGACTTTCCCTCCTTGCTCCCTGCTCCTGATTTAAAGAAGGAAAAGCTTTACACAAACTTTGAGTATGTTAAAGCTCCCACTTGCTATTTGTCTTTCTCTGTACCTTACCTTTTTCCATGTTAAGTGATATTTCTAACGTTCATTTCTACTTACTCTTGCTTCTATTTTTGTTTTCTCAAGGTTCCTTATTTTCTGGTCTTCTCCAGCATTTCCTACTGTATGTATCTAGTACTCTGATTTTTATTTTTAGTTTTTCCCTCTGTGTGATTTACGAAGGTGTCAGGTGAAAATCAACTTGCTGTTGAGCCTTGCTGAGTCCCACTGTTAGACACTTAGTCCACCTGGGTACGTTGCAAGTGTCACTACTTTTTTTAAGCTGGTTGACGGGAAAGTTGCTAGTCTGAGTTAACTTGGAAATGCTGTACAATCTGTGGCACGACTGTGATCTGGTGGCGATTGCGTAGATATGCCATGTAGGAAGGTGACAAAAATAAAAGGATGTGGCTTAAAAAAAAAAATCAAATTTCTTATTAATGTCTTTATTTCCATCTCTTCTGAAACCCCTCGGAGCCTGACTGGAAGAGACGCTGACTGCGGAGGACATTCTCAGGATGGCTAAAAGGGGGTTTGTGTATGGGGTGTGGGACAGGCAGGAGATTTTCCTCACCCATTTTGAAAGATGGGGAAGTTTGAGAGAGGAAGCACTAGTGGATGGATGCGAGAGGATGGTTGGGGGGAAGAAACCGAATCCTCCTTCCATCTTCCATGAGCACACAGGAGCCTGCTTGCAGGGTTCACTGGTTTCTCATGCTGAAGCAGCCAGGAGGAACTGGAGCTCTTCTGAGGGCGTGCAGCGGGGATCAGGGTGACTAGGACATGTCCTCACCCAGAGCCAGTCACCGCCTCTTTGCGGTGGAAACATTTTTAAAATGGCTAAGTAAAATATGCTCAGCTTCTGGCAAGCTTCGTGGTACATGTGTTGTTTTTCGCAGCATGTGTTAGTAGAGGATCTCTGGGTTGGATTTTGTTTTGGACTCATTTTTTGCTGCATCACATGTGATGCTTTTTTGCATTCTGCTTGGTTTTATTTACCCTTCTGAATTTCTTGGTGCCTTTTTTTTTTAACTTTTTACATTCCTAGCGCTGAGAATTGAGGCCAGACTTCCAAAGCTGCTCTTTCCCCAGTTGTTTAGCACCCAGCTACAATGCATTTTGGGAGGAAATATTTTTTTTTTGTAACACACCTTCAGGACTGAGGACCTGTTGCTTCCTGTAACTTTATTAATTTTTTCCCCACCCTTTTGAAGTAATCTAGTTTCTCCGTTCTGGTTTCAAGGAACTTGTAATACAGCAGGTGAATGCCGAGTGGTGTAGGCTGAGCAGAGAAGCAAGCAAGGGGGCTGGGTTTCCCTGGGGAGTTAGAAATGGTTTCTGTTTGGTGTAGAAGTGTGTAGGAAGCTGTCTATAGAGACTAAAATAAAAGCACATTTATAGCCTTGCTTCCTTTTGAATATAAAACTGAGGGTTTTAATCAGCCTTCACATCATAATATTTGTCACATCTTTTTGCCTGGCTGATGAATTTCTCCATTGTGTCACTTGAAGTCCTCAGCGAATCTTGTCATTCTGCTGCTCCATCGCTTCTTCGAATTGCTTTGCCCAGCTCTGAGAAGTTACGGCTCGACCTGCGCCCAGCCTTGCTCTGGCGGTGGTGGGAGCTGGCGTTTGAGGCCGGGTGCCCTGCATCCGTGGCCTCAGCCCTCCACCAAGCGATGCACACAGGGGCAGGGCTGCAAGGGCCACGGCGAGCACACGTGTTGGAGGACACCAGCATTTCCTAATTTACAGCCCATGGAGGTGCCGGTATCCAGAGAGGTTCCTCTCCAAGCTGCTGGTTGATGTTGGTGTGCTCGGGTTTGTTCTCCCTCTTTAGAGCTGGTATTAACAGTGTGTTTTGCTGCGATTAGTCTTGGCTCGTGGGAGTTTGGTTTAATTGCTTCTCTGAAGTTCAATTTCATGATCTTCCAAGACGCTTCTTGCTTTTTTGCCACCTCCCCGACACACCTGCTGGGGCACGTGCTGATGCAGAAGTCAGCCATGCAGTACCCTTTGTACAGCACATGCTGTATTTTAATACGTGCCCAAATTTGACATTTGTTTTTGAAACATGATAAATTCAGCGCCTTAACCAGCCCCAGCACAGTGTGGTTTCACCGAGGCTAAACCTAACTTTAATGTAGGCTAATTATTTAGTGGAAAGGGATTTTTGGCTTGTGCCTCTTTATGTCTAAGCTCTTGGCATGCTTTGCTGGGGTGGCGGTGAGAGGCCAAGCTGGCTGGGGTGAGTTTTCCTGCCTCCATGTCACCGTTTTGCTGGTGTGCACAAGCAGGGGCTGCAGTCCTGCAGCAGGACAAGCGCAGAGCTGAGCTCTCGGGTGATAGCAACCATTTATTGAAGTTTCCCAAGGAAAACAACGTGTTTTTAGCTCCCGGAGGTCACAAATGGCTCTGCCGCTCTGGTCGCAGGAGCGAGCCAGCCTGCGGAGAGCCTGCAGCGGTCTGGAACGCCGCTCTGCTGTCCCACCCTCGTGCGAGAGAATGAAGCGGAGTGGAGATGTGGTGCCAGCCGTTGCAAGCTGGTTCATGAATAAACAAAGCTCCTCTGCCAGCTACGGGCCGTGCTACCCACTGCGGGTGTTCCTCTGTGCGCGCTCGGCAGAGCTCTGAGCTCTCTTTGTCAGGCACAGCTCCTGAAAAACCCTACAAGGGAAGATGTACGAAGACATTTTCCTCCCCTTCTCCCGAAAAACAGATGCTTGAACTCCTTTAGTATGAAATGCAAGTTGTGCCTGGAGTTGAAAAGACAGTAAAGCTGTGAAGTTCACCACTTCCCTGCCTTTTGGGGATGCGCTGCCATGCTTGTAGTGCTGCTATTAGCAGAGCTCCTGCACAGCTTTCATTTTGTTGTGCTTATGGAGAATGTTTTCAGCCCTGGCTGGCAGGGACCTCGTTCTGAATACCATTGTTACTATTTAAAATAATAATAATAAAAAAAAAGCAGCCTTTCACAGGCTTCAGTGTATTGAGGACTTGGCTAGACGTAGACTTGGCAGTGCTAGGGAATAAGCAATGCCCAAATGAGTGTATTTATACCTGTGTAACTAACCGTACCGAGCTGTCTTATGCCCTTTAACTGTTTCCAAAGTGAGTAAACCAGACTTGGAGCAGAACACGGCTTTTTGGGTTTTCTGCCAAAAAGCTCTTGCTGGTGCTGAGTCTGCTAAGATGAAGGAAACAAATCTTAAAATTGCTAAGTAGTTAATGCTTGCAATTATTTAAAATAGCTGGCATCTAAAATAGACTTGTTTCTAGAGGTACAGCTGGTCGTGTCCACGGCTGAAGATGCTGGAAATCTGAAGAAGTTTTGGAAGTGAGATTGAACTGGTAAAGTTGGAAGTAGGTTGCCTGTGGGGAGGGAAAGCTTTGCCAGAATGTGCAAATTTGCAAAATGTGAAGTTTTCTTCGGTCTTGTGCTGTTCTCGTTGCAGCGGGGTCTGATGGTAGGCTTGGCAGCCGTTCACGGGCCATTCTTCTGCTGCTCCAGCACTAGGAATATTCCCTTATGTTTTTTTGAGTGTTAGTAAAATAGAGCTGGAGGGCGAGCAGAGGGAGGTGAGATCCAAAGGCAGATTGTCACCAGGGGTGATGGCAGCCGGGTGCCAGGTCTCCTGGAATCAGCTGTTGGGTCCCAAAAATGTGCAAGCAGAGACTTAGCTGAGCATCCCGCAGTGCAGGGTAGATTTACTGTGTGAAAACAGGGCTGAGGAAGTTTATCTACAACCTTAATCGGATTAGAAGTCTTTATATGGCAGAGTGCACTGTTACAAACCTGGAGAGTTTATACAAGAGCAAGCATTGCTCATCATCCAGATCTTCACCCTGACTGAGCCATGTGCGAAGCAAACGTGATGAAACATGATTTTTATTTTTTTTTTTAAAAACTTAATCCTGAGTGTGTTAGCAGTGTTTTAATGAGCAAGTATGTTTGCTGGTGCAGGTGGTAAGAAACTTCCTAAGGGATGCTCACTCTTCTTTGTGTGGATGTTTTTCATCCTTCTGCCCTATGTTGCTTTCTTTTCCTTTGGGTTTTTTTCTTTTTTTTTTTTTTTTTTTTTGAAAGCTGTCTGTTTTTAATGCATATAGAGCACCCGTTTGTATGATCCACGTTTAGGATTCTGTATCCTTCATCTATGTAAGATTTCATGTTTTGAATTATGTAAACTATATATAGGAAATCACTGCTTTGTTCACCGCTAAAACACAATCATTCTGAAGGCAGAATGCAGTTCTAGTTAAACAACTCACAATAATGTACCAGATTTCTAGGCATTGCTTATATTTGGAATATTTCTTGCTCCCTTCTGATTTTAGGGCTCGCATATCAAATAATGACACCATAAAATGTGTGTGCCTTTGAATGCTAAATAAATAAAAGTGCCCACATGTGATGTAAATAATAACAGGTGAGACTAAATATTTTTATTTTATGACCACATGTACATACAGGAGTGTCGTGCCTTTCTGTCCCCTGTCCCACTGGTGCTGTTTCAGTTGTTTTAATTCATTGACAAGAGCTTTATCCGTAGGTTGTCGCTTACATAAGAGGCTCTCCTGTTCTTAACTCGGTGCAGCCTTGACTTTGATCTTTCTTTAAAACTATTCACACACCATTGTGGGGAAAATATGTTCAAGCTTGACTAGGGCTCTTATGTCCCATTTTCAGCAGCGTTTTTTTTCCCCTCACTTTCATTGAAACAAGGGCTCTTAAGCAGCTAGATAATTTCAGGAAATGGGACTCCAGTTTCTAGGTCACTTAGGCATTTCCTAGGTAAAATAATGCATTCTCTAAGGCTTGTCATGTCTTTCTTGTAATTATCTCTACTCGGTGAGAAACAGTGAGTCTCTTAGGTTTTTCCTTCCTTTCTTAAACTTGAATTATTTCTGTCTCCTGTAGTAGATCTCTTGCAATATGTTGTCCCTGCTGTGAAGAAGTATATAGCTGAAGATGTATCACCGCTAATGAAGAACCACAAGGCGACCCGAGAGCCATAGTGCCAGGATCCAGAGGCTGCCTGCGTGCGTCTTGGAGAGTCTGCTTTTAGAGTGTCTGTCTGCTCGATGTGCTGTCGTGCTACAAATTTGAACCTGCTGGAAGCCACACCAGAAGCGTTTCCTACCTGGTGATCTCCGCTTGGAGCCTTTCTTTCTGCAGGCTGCAAGGCTTCAGTTGGTTGTGGTGTGAAGGAGGAAGGAAAAGCTTGTTGCCTGAGGCTGTGGGGAATGTTTGTGCCATGTTGCTTTGGCTAGAGTTGGATGTGCTCTTACCTGTTGTCGCTCCGGGTTCACGCTTAGGTTGTTACCGTGCTCCCGGTGACAGTTGTACCTCTGGGTCTGGCCAAAGGTGCAGGGTCTGCTCCGATGGCAAAGGTGACAGCAGTGGTGAGAATTAAGTGGAGGCTTGTCTGACCTCAGTGGAGAGCCTCAGGGACTTCCAGGTAGTTCCTCCCATTTTGGAGGAAGTCCTGGAACAGCAAGTTCATGATAAAACATGCCTGGGGCCTTGCTGCTTGTTGCAGCGTGGAGGCTGGGTGCTGTGTTTGATGGGACCTGGCTAGGTGCTCCCATCAAATGCTCTGCCTAGGTGCTGCTGGTGAGTCCTGCTCTGTCTGCTGTTGGGGTCTTGCAGTTTGGATTCTCCCTGGCTTCTTAGGGTAAATACCTTGGGGACATCCTGTACAGTCCATCTTCCTTCCAGAAGCTGGGAGGGGAAGCGCAGCTTTGGCATATGAGTGACTGGGAGATGGTCTTTCTCCATCTTCTTGCCTGGGGGGGTTGCTGACTTGCTGGTTTATGTTGGATTTTGTCTTGTGTTCATCAAAGGCTTTGAAACCCTCTGGACAGATGCCTTTTCATATTAGAAATCTGGTCCTTGGCACCTCACTAGAGAAACCTTGCTTGCGTTAAAGCATGTTTTGCCAAGCTATGGCTGCCTCAGCGACGTTTGGCAAGGATTAGTTGAAGTAGGTATTTGAAGAACAGCAGCTACTTCTCTCTCAGAAATCTGATCGTGAAAGGAGGAGCATGAGGATGGTGCTGGTAGTGTGATAGAATCAATCTGACCTCTCAAAGGTACTGAACTCGGGAAGAGCTCACGAGGCATCTGCACACCGGTGTCTCTCAGCTCAGAGCATAAGGACCTCACAAAGATGGTTCCAGATCACTTGAGCTTCTCGTAGTTGGTCTCACTTGGCCACAGTGTTCCGCAGAGATTTTAAAACCCCGGTATTCTTCCCTTTGTGCAGCCCAGACCCGTGGCTCAGCTGGGCCCCAGCCATGCTGAGATGACACGAGAGTTTCTCTGACACCTTGCTCTGGAGTTGGAGGCCAGGCCAGATCTGATCTGGAGGCTGGCCAGTGTGAGGAGGCTCTTGGACAATGGAGCTTCTGTAATGGTTTTTATCCTGCCAGAGCCTAATGTGGAGGCAACGTTAACAAATTACACTTCTTGTTATGGTAACGGTAAATTCGTTGCTGTTTATAAAAGGGTTATAAACGGTGTAAATGGTGTGGTTGGGAGGGCTGGTGGGAAAAGCAAGCCTCCTGGCTGGCTGGAGCTCTCAGCTGTGAGGGGGGTTTGCTGCTGTAACTGCAGGGGAAAAGCTTTCCTGGTCTCAGCGAAGTCTGTCATGGCTGGTGCACTGGTTTGGGGCCCGTGTTACTCCTCTTGCTGGAGTTTGTTTTATGTTTGACAGGATGCTGCCGGCGTCTCCCTAACCCCATCGCTCGCGCACCGGGAGGAGGAGAGCACAGCTCTTGCTCTTCCTTCATGTGAGGTTTGACCCTTTTCCCAAAGCATGTAGAAATACTCTTTGCACCCAGGCTGTTAATTTGCTCTGCTGTGAGCTGAGGAAAGCTGCTTTTTCTGTCACTTTAGGGCCAAATGTCATGCTTAGTAGGAAAGATCATTCTTCAGATAGCAGCAAGTGCAGCTCAAAGGGGTGGTAAAGCTCCAAAGCTGTTTTAAGGCACTAGGCAAGTGAGAAGTGAGGGTGTTGCACATCTTTGCTATTGAGGCGATAGTTCCAACTATTTGGGGATGCTCTTGTGGCTCGGAGATCCTCTACGAGCTTCTCAGCAGCACTGAGCACCCAGAAAGGTACAGTCAGGTGGTAAGTGGTTGGACTTTGCTTTCACCCTGTGCTGTAGGTTAACTTGTAACGACTTGTTAAATACTGTATGTCTGTTGGAGATTTACTTCAAGTGAGTTCCTTGCCAATATTCCAGTTTATACAGTTGGGTTTGCTTTATCAAGCTTATAAAGCATAAGGGTGTTGTGCCGCTAAAGCAGATTTTATAGCGTTGGCTTTTGGCCGCCTTTCCCAGTTGACAATTTTAAGCTCTCTTGTAGCTTTTTGGTTACAAAGCAAACATTCGCACTTCTTCTCTTACACCCCAAAATAACTTCAAAGTCAAAGCCTAGGACAGCAGCCTGTGCGTTTTCACTAAGCTTGGTGGTGGCCTCTCTCTCTAAAATTTAAAATCTTTCGCAATGCACGTATAGTCAATACGCAATATAGGCAATAGTCAAACGGAGATCTGGGCACCCAAAGGTGCAGAACAACCTCTGTTCCTAAGTCCCTACAGGCACCTAATGTAGTTGGAGAGTCAGCAATCATTCACCAGTGGAAATTAGGTGCCAAATTGACTTTGCTAGGCAGGTTGGGCACCTAACCCTCTGCCTTGCAGAGCTAACCCTGCAACAAGGAAGCCTAAATGTCAAAGTGGCTTTTTTTTGTTGTTACGGAAGAACTTGACCTGTTTGGTTTTTCCCCACTTCATGGTGGGTTATGGTGCTCCAAGTCATCACTGCGATGTGGTATGTTAATCCAGGGAAGCATGGGGAATGCTGATGCTGAGCCCCGGCCAAGTGCTGCAGAAGGATGAAGGACGGGGTTCCCTTCCATTCGTTTTTGGGGTGCAGCTGCCTCTGTGACCCTGCCGACCCCAACCGGAGCACTGTGTGCTGAATACTCATCTTGATGGTCAGGAAGCTCGAGGCATAGAGCTGTTAATGACTGCACTTAGAAAAATAATAAAGAGCCTTTCCTGGAACAGTCTCAAAGCAACATGTTTCCTTCCTTGCATTTTAGTGGGAAATCTCTTACTATTTTTGAGAGCTTGGGGCAGTGCCTTATGCTTCCTTCTCTTTTGGCTAGCAGAGTAGAAATGGCTCTCTTAGTCTTTCTTTCCCTCGTACTTGCCAGAAAGCAGTTTGGTTTTTGATTGTAACCAACCTCTCTTCCAGTTCCAGCTCCCAGTGGCAATTACAGATTCTGTCTCGAGTCTGCGATCTTGTATACTCTCCTGTAGTAAGATGTATGCTACAGCACAGATTCTGTGCAGCCATCTATAATAATCTAGTTTATTGTGGTTTTATCTCTTCTTCCCAGTAGCGGTGTACTGCCTGTCCTTGGGGCTTGGTCTAGTGTCTTGAGCACTATTTGTGTTTGAATAGGCTTGTTTGTATTGCAGCTCTGGTTGTTAATGCTCTTGGCATGGCTCCCAGGTCTCAACAAAGTTACCCAAATTGATCTGGGATGGCCTTGCGACTCATTAGTCTCTGAGAATTAATCCCATGTAGCTCAGTCTCATAAAAAGTTAACTCCTAGCTCTGTTTTACCTTTTGCATTAAACTGGCATGCTAAAACTAGAGGCGCAGCAAGGAGCACAGTGACTCGATCGAGGAGAAAAGATGCTTTGCCTGCCTTAGGTGTAGTAGTACCCAGGCTGTACCTTGCAAAAATCCCAGGTAACGAAACCTTCTGTGGGAAGACTTCTTTCTCTTTTTCAGGGGAATATGGGGATTACGATGATTATTTGACCAACCTGGTCTAGTGGAAGGTGTTCCATGGCAGGGGGGTTGGAACTAGGCAGTCTTTAAGGTCCCTTCCAACTCAAGCGTTCTATGGTCATAAGAGCACAGTTTCTGATCTCATTCTGCCTTTGCTCCTCCTGCTGTCAGCTAAATACTGTAATTTTTGTACAAAAGTCACAGCCTTCCTGGGTCCTGCACCCTTCTTGAAAAGTCTTTGCCCTGTTTAATAGCCTGGGACAGTTGCTAACTGGTTTTCTGTATTCCTGGTTGGTTGAAAGACATGTTACCTTTAGCTGCACCTTTGCTTGGACTTGTTCCTGTGTGCCTGAGGCTGGTGTCTGTGATGGGTTTTGCATCTGACTTTGAAGGGTGCTTTTTCATTTTGGAGAGTAAAACAGTTATTATCTCTGCACCAGTACGTGTCCTGCAGTGATACAGGATGGGGCAGCTGCACTGAACCATCTGGGTACCCTCTTTTTGCCTGCAGGTGGCCTTGCCTGTCTCAGATGAACTCCCTCACCCTAGAACCCCTGCTAAGACCCTTTTTGGGGTGCTGGGTGCCACAATCACTGCAGTGCTGATCCTGACACCCAGGCACCCATGCAGTTATCCTGTGTGATTTGTCTGCTTTTCCTCACCACCTCTCCTTCCATTGTTGCCATAACTATTGGCAGATTATTAAAACTGATGCTGAAATTCCCTAAGTTGTCCCTTTTCGCAGCACAGCGCTCGAGCAATTTATTCTTTTGGAGGCTGCAAATCTGAGGGGTGAGGGAGCACGATGGGAGACTGAAGCCTTTTACTGGAATCTGAAAAATAACTGTAGATAAACTCATGCACAGACAGAATATAGAGCGAGGGAGCCTTGATCTTACCTGCAGGCATCTGCTCTTCTCTTGGAAACTAACAGCCCTTTTGTTTCTGTGCTGCACCTTTCGCTGACAATCTTAACTTACAGTCAGTTCCCTAGGTGTGTCATTTCTCTTGATGTCCCTATCTCTAGCAATTTTCTTTCTTCTAACTCATTTTGCAGCTCATTCTTCAATCAGGTCTTCCTAGGCAAGTAAATCTTAGCAGAGAGACTTCTGTCAGCAGAGCGTGCAGTTTGCTTTTGTTTTCTGTTCGACTTTAAGTCTATTTTTAGGAGGTTGCTCTGCCGCTCTTTTGGTTTTGTTTCATAGTTGGTGCAACCTCTAGCTTTAATTTTGTGGTCATATTAATGTAAAGTTTATCCTTATGATTTATGGGAATAAACCTTAAATGTGCTGGTACTGGTGTACTAGTAAGCGCATTCATGCTGGAGAGGGGAGCTGTGCTGGCAGACTTGAAGTGGAACAGTTTTTATGTACACCCAAGTGTTCATTGGGATTTAAAGTATTTCAGTTCATCTGCAAGGCACAGATGCAAGAGTGCTGGGCACAAGCATGCCTGCAATAACAATAGTCACATGCAAGTATGACAATAGAGCCTTATTTTTAGAGGATTTTTCATACCACCTCTTTCCTCCAATGTTCAGCAGTTAGTGACCTGGCAGTTTCTTCCATCTTAACACTGAGGTTTAGGGAAAAGTTTGTTGTTTTTTTTTTTTTTTTTTTGGTCAGGGATTTGAGTTGATCAGGGGTGGGGGATGGGGGAGAGTGCTTTCCAGTTGGTGGGAGCTGTGAGGGTCACAGTGTTGGACGCAGGAGATGTTGGGCCACCATCGGAAGCAGCTGGACATAGGAGGGTCCTCAGAGGGGATGTAGGGCCACTTGCTCGTGACTTTCGCAAACCAGAAGAGGCGTGACTCAGACTTACAAATCTTGGCTTGAGACTGCTTCCAGACCTCAGCTGCTTGTCAGTAGTTCAGCTGGAACAGGTCCGTAAAAGCTTCACGAACACAAAAACCCACGCCGCTCGTACGTGGATCCTGACGCGCATTAGGGCAGCTGAGTGTCCTTAGCGCCAGGGCACGGGGTATTTGTGGGAACATGCACTTGTGAACGTGTGGCTGTGGGTAACGCTACTAAAGACAATTAAGAATCTGACTGTGGCCCTTTCTGTGGCATCAGCCTAATGCTGCCAGCCAAAACCATGACTTGACCTGTGGCTACAGGCACACCTCAGAAACTCTTCCTCTGTAAAGCTACAATAGTGCATTGGAAAGGATAGAGAGCATCGTGGATGAAAGGATCCATAAATGCCAAATGTGCTTTTGAAAGTGTGTACCCTGCTTCTGGTGTCTCTTCCTAAACTGTTTCCAAATTGAAGTTTTTAAAATGAGTTCCATGAGGTGCCAACGCACATCCTGGGGGAAATCCTTTTCAGGAAGGCTGGTCTTTCATTGCTGTTGTTGATGCATGTAATATGTCTTAATTCCTTTTAAGGGAGTTAAAATATTACCCCTAGGTGTCTGTCTAGACTAGGATAACTGGCTTAGTTTTTTCTTAATGGGTTCGTTAACATGCTTTGGGACCACTTCAGTTTATGGACTGATATACCAGGGGGAAAGTAGCATATGGGCTGGCTTTAATATCTGTAGGAAGAATTAAACTTTTAAATAAGTGGAAATTTTGATTATTGAGGTAAGCAAAACCAGCTTATCCCCAGACCAGTGTCCCAGTCAAGTTCTTCCTCAGAAATAAGAGGATGTGATGGGCAGCTCAGTTCATTTGGACGGGATGGAGTGGTTTCAGCTTTCATGGGATACTTCCAGCCTTTTCCCCTCCAGCTCCTGCAAATACCAACAGCCTGTTGAGAAGGGTAAAATACATATTTTAATTTTAAAGGTTATAACATTGTCCTGTCTATGTACAAACCTGGGCATCACTGTTAACCCCTCTAGAACTTCACACCTAGGTTGTGGTTCACTGCCAAGTTTAAAATTACACCTTTTGTTAAAGTACCTGCTAGTTAATGCCCTTATGCAGAGAGCGAGTAGGGAATTGGCATGACTGGTTTGTGTGTTGGTGGGGGAAAAGGCATGACAGAAATTCAGCGGTAACGGTGGGAAAAGGCAGAACTTTCTGGCACACAATTCTCCCCGGTCAATAGGAGATGGGGGGCCTGGGCTGGGGGAAACAGGCTGTTGACTAAACAAGTAGAAGGTCCCAGACTGGAACTCCCTCCTGCTTCCCATCCCTGCAGCTCGTTTGCACTCTTGCTTCCTGGTGGACTTCTGTGAAGAGTCATAGGGAAGGATAATAAAGCAACTTCAAAAGCATGTGGAGCTTTGCATCCCTAAAATGGTGGTAGTGGGGTGTGTGTGGGGGGTGTGAATCTCCTCCAAACTGTGATATGCTTTGTCATCCCAATATTGGCAAAGACTTGCCCAGCTCTGACTGGGGCCTCGCACAGCTTTTTGGGAAGACCCTCCTCTTTTCCTTCCGTCGTGTAGAAGGAGGCACTGCGGACACTGTGGCATGTAATCTCCTCCTGTGCTGGCACTGATGCTGCAGGCAAAACTCTTCACCTCCATCTGTCTGCCTTCCCTTTGCAGGGGCTTGCCTAGATCAGGGATCCTCACGGCAGCCTTGGATTGCAGTTGATCCTGTCTATGCCAGGCATTGCAAACAGGTTAGTTAAAACATAGTTCTGAATATATTTATCTGAGGTGATAGGTATATATTCTGAAGTGTGAAGAAGACCTTCTGTTAGGCTTAAACTTTGAGAGGAGAAAACAGTTCAAAAGTGGTAAGTAGCCTCGTCAGTGCAGCTGTATCACAGCCTGTAGGTCTGCTCATTCCTGTTGCAGGGGCGAATTGCCACCTCCTTCATCGCTGAGAGCAAGCTCTTGCACCCAGGTTTAGCCGGTGATAGATTTTTCATTTATGAGCCTCCATGGTTCTAAGGGGATTTTGTATGGTTTGAGTTCTGCAGGTGCTAATTTGATATTTTGATTTGTTTGAGGGTTTTCTTTTTTTAATTCTCTTGACTCTTCACAAGGGAATTCTTCCAGCAAGTTTCAGGTGGGTCTGCTGACTGAATTATTTATTAAGCAATCTGCAGCATGCTTGGTGTATTGCACACAAAATTGATGTGGCGTCTGCACCACCACGTTCACACTCTTGACTCAGATTTTCCAAAGCCTCAAAGTAGATTGTCTCCAGTTCTTTCTTCATCAGACCAATAATGATCTCCAAAACAATGTCTTGTAGTTCTTCTGAACTTGATAGAAGCCCTCTGCTATGAGTAAGGCCTCAGGCTGCCCAAATGCTCTCTTGTTAATGGACACTTAAAACACGCTGCCTCATAGCACACGCAGCAAAATACTTAACTTTATTGCACATCAGCTGTGACTTGATTACTTTTTCCGTTAGAAATGCATGTGATCCCTCCCAGCTAAGGACCTGAATTAACAAGTGGCTTTGCACACAGGTTCCATGTGGAATCAAAACTTTGAGTATCTTCATACCCTACAAATGTAGTTCATGCAGCGACTGAGTAAGTGGAGCCTGCATGGCTGTGCATTTAATGTAGAGGGTTCGTTTTCTTTAGCCACAAAGCAAGCGTAAGCAGGCTGGCCAGGATCACAGCAGATGGCAATGGTGGAGCTGGGAGTGGGACTTGGGTGAACATCGTTCTCGGACTCTGTTTTGCTTTGTTTGCAAAAAGAGCCCCTCGTCTCTTGGATGCTATCGTGACATGTACCTCCTGTGTCAGCTCGGTGTCAGCCCGGCATCCTGGCGTGCACTGAACCACTCCACAGAGTATTTCTCATTTATCTCAATCCAGAAGTAGGAAGAGGCGATGTTCCCAACAAATCAAGAACAAGATTAACTTCAGGAAAAAGTCATCATTGCTGTCTCGGTGCTGACACCCTTGGATAAGCAGTGCTGGAGAAATGGTGAAGTGTGGTGGTTGTCCTGGCCACGCTTGTCCAGCTTTGCAAACATCCTCTTGCGATGCTGCAGTTGCTTTGGTGAGGAGTTAAAAGGTGCGGTTGGAGCTGGGAATGAGATCCATTACAGAGCAGATGCACTCTTGGAAGCAAAGCTCATGTTTATTCTGTTTTTCTGCATGCTGTGCTTGCTCCAGAGGAGTTGCTTCTGTTGAGAGCGCTGCTCTATACAAGCTAGTCATCAGAAAATTTGTATCTTAAATACCCTGTGCAAACTCCAAGGGGTGCCTGATTATCAGCACAACACACTCTTGAGACTGCTGCTTTGAAGCGTGGCTTTGGGTTTACTTCTTTTTACAGACAGCCTATAGGTTATTTGCGTGAGTTAATAAGGCAACGGAGGAAGAAAAACACATACAGACTTGAGGAGCACAGTCTGTTTTGGTTGAAAATAGTCTTTTCAGTTTTCTGTGAGACGGCAGCTGCTTGTCAGGTCTGTGCTGACAGAACTTTGAAGCACGCTTCAGTAATCTGTCTGCATTTCTCTGCTTCCCCTTGCTGTTTCCAACATGCTAAAAATCATCAAAACAGTGAAATACTGTCCCGCGGCTGCAGGAAGAGGAATGAGAATGTGTTCCCAGTATCCAATCATCTGCTTATTCTGCCTGTTCTTAAGAATAGAATTTATTGAAGCAATTTATCCTGACTAAATGTGATATAAATCTGAGCACATGTATGTACATACCAGTCATATTCTGTAGTGAACGAGCAGCTAAATCTTTCTTTAAAGAATGAGTGAATCCTCCTGACACTTTGCAAGATCAAGTAAACTGAGGTTTTTGCCATGTGTTGGTCCCGATTTTTTTTTAATAGAGCTGCTTGTTATGCTATCAGAAGTAGCTGGCAGGCAGCCTGAAATGCCATTGGGTTTTGCTTTGTTTTCCTGCTCTCGGTTTCAGTTAGTGTTATCAAAGCACTGCGAGTGACAGCTGATCCATTTCTTTAATTTCCTAAATAGCTTTTCTATACATCAGAAGCATAAATATGAGGTAGAGACCCCTGAAGTTCTTTGTGTTGGCGAAGGCAGCAGGCTGCTTAGGTGACAGTGCTAAGGACAGATTTCTGACCTCTGTTAATTAAAAAAGCATAGGGTTGGCTGCCCTGTGAAATACAGCAGTCTCCCTCTGTAATAATTATGTTGCGTGTTTAACAATAAGATTTGTTTGTTGATGGAATAAACACATCCCTAACCTCATCCCACGCAACTGAGTTTAAACGTAGGAGGGTGATTTAAAGAGTCTTCAAACACCTCCAGCACCAGCCTGACTTTGATAGGAAGGGGCATAACAACTGTCCTCTAAAGTTTTGTGACTTTGCTGCCGTCTCAGTGTCGTAGCTCCTAACTTGAAGCTGCTTCATCACTTGACAGTTGCTGAATGCGGTGCTGGACTGGCAGAGACTTCTGGGTTTTGTGATTAGTTTGAGAACAAACTGTAAAAACTGACGCCCCAGGCTCCCTTTGTAGACCAGTTCACCAGCATACCTGACTGCAAGGACTCTTGAGAGGAGCTTTCAGGCTCTCATGTGGCCTCGTGCTCAGCTTGCTGGCGGTACGTATGGTCACGCCTGGTGCTGTTTACGCTCTCAAAGTGCCGTTCAAACACAAACCTGTGAGCCTGCCAAGTGCGGAGTTGTGGCCCTGGCTTTTGTAGGTAGGTAACCCGTTTGTCAAAGCCTGCACAAATCGTTGACTGAACAGGAGTTAAGAAATCTGGAACTAATGACACTTGCTTCTACCTTCAGCTTGATAGACAACGCTGGCTGCAGCTCCTGGGAGCCTGGGCCGTGTTGGGAGCTGTGGGACAGATCCTTGTCTCTTATGGACAAGGAAGACGGGTGCACAGTGAGACTAGTGACAATGTGACTGTCAGGAGGGGGAAAACTAATGCCCAGGCTGCCCAAGACAGCAATTGTAGACTTTTATTTGGTCTGTATCCTGATACAATAGTCTTACCTGGCACCATACTGCACAGGTGATGGTAAAATAACTCTAGCGGTCATCGAGTTGATGCTTCCTTTGTGTCTGATCTGCCTTCGCTTGTTATTTTCTTACAGAGAGAGAGTCGTAATGAGGCTGCCCTCTGCTAGGAGTGGGTGACGAAGGGCTGAGCACTGTCCCTTGACTCATTCAGAGCTGCAGCGTTTTGTGCAGCTGCCTGGAAGGCTCGGTTGCAGTGGTTTTTGGATCCCAAGCGCAGGTGACAAAAAGTGTTTAATCAGTTCTGTGCTTCTCTTCTTTGCGGTGTCAGAGAGTTGGTCCGAGCAGTGGTTTGGTATTACAGGAAGGTTTGACCTCTTCATCCCTCTTTGCTGGAGGCTGCTTTTGCACATTAAAGCTTCCTGAGGAAGCCTGGGTTTCTCTGTGCCTTCAGAGCAGGTCGTAATAGTGGCTCCTGTGTCCACTGTTAGATGCAGCAGATGCATGGAAGCCAGCTACGTCAGGGCCTGAAGGAGATTCCTCTTGGAGGAGGATCAGTTTGCTGTGGGTGGAGGTGAGATCCCCGTTTTTAGCAGGCAAGAGCAATGGTTCAGTATTTTGGTTTCTCCTGGTCTGGAGCTTGCGCAGAAGTTCAGAAGGATGGTACAAAGAGTCCTGTCTGTAACGTGTCCTCGTTCAGACTCATCTTGCTGTCATCTGTGCCTGTGTCACCTCAAGGCTAGCCTTCGCCAGGATTTAATCTTCCCGGTGAAGATACAGAGCTGCTGTCATCTCCTGCCAGCTCTGCAAGCCCCATGTCACTTCTGTGGGCTTTTCTGGGGGGCTGCTGTCGTGGGTGGATGTTCCTGGCCATCTTTATTGCTTTTATTATTACGCTTGTCCTATGCTAGGGAGCGTTTTGGCTGCTCGCCTGTTCCATTTGTGAGAGGGCTATTTATCCTTTTGTGAGTTCGTGTTTGCATAGGCCATGCAGTTTTGCTTAATAAATCCAAACAAAGTCTAGTGTAGTGGACGTCTCTCCCCTTTTTGTGGGAGAAGAACTGGCAGCTACTTTCTCATAGCTTTTGGTTGTTGCTGATGTGCGCTGCGGCTGAGCCAGTGCTTGAGGAGGGGAATTCCACCTCCTGTAGCCACCCATTTTAGCTGCACGCTGCCCTAGCATGTGGTAATAGAAAAATAACCTTTTTTTCATGTTGAGCAATAATTAATTTCTGTGTCCTTTTCAATAAAAGCAAAAGGGGACTGTTTGCTGTAGCAGATGCATTCACCCTCTGCTGCTAAGTTGCATTCTTGGAGCACTTTCTCATATAGCTCCTAAAAATAACAAGTCTCCCCACCCTCTTGCCGCTGCTCAGTGCGTGTGCGCGTGCATGTATTAATGGTTAGAAATGCAAAAAGCTAACTCAAAGAGCCTGTGTCTTTGTGAACACATTTTGGCCGCATTCGGGTTTCATTTCTGCTCTTGGCTGTAGCAAGCTGACATGCGTCGCTGCAGCCAAGTGCCGAACTTGGAGTAAGAGATGCTGGAAGCAACATGAACAGCCAGAACATGTTCGCACAGTAAACCCCCTGAAGAGATAGCATTTGCTTTATTATAGCTTTTTAAAATCCTGCTATAAAAATATCAGTGGGTGGAGGGAACCATTATTTCTTGAATTTGAGGTGGTGGGGGTTACTTTATTTACTCTTATTTTTTATTAATAAGAATAGCTTCACTTGTAGCATAATAGGACTGAGTGTTTTGTTATCCTTGGCTATAATCTGTGATAAACTACCCCTGCCATCAGCCTTGTAGTTTACCCACTAGGGAGCCAGATTATTGCCTTGTAAAACGGAGCACCACTCCTATAATCCCTTAATTAATTAAATGACAAATTTTAGTTCTCTCCCATTGAAAATATAACTTGTACATAGAGAGGACTTGGATTTATTTGATCACTTCTTGGTTGCACTTTGGTTTTTTTTTTTTCCTGTAGATTGTCACTGTCTTTGCTTATGTGTCTGTGCTATCTACTGTAAATACTGCGGGAGGGCGAAGCAGGCTGCGCCCTTCCTCGGCACCCTCTGTCGGGGGGGTGTTTTGTAGGTCTTTGCAGCGCCGGGTGGTCCTTTGCAAGAGATGAGCGTTGTGCCCATCTTGCAGGTGGTGACAGTGAGCCAGGAACGTCCCGTGGCCCCCTGGAGAATTGCTGGTGGGCCCTGGTGGGAGCCCAGGCGTGGAGAGCTCCTGCCCCTTCCCTACCCACTGGCCCGCACTGTCTCACTGTCACGATTCCCAATGAGCCCTTCTGGTGCGACGCAGCACCTTCCCTTCATACGTGAAAGATGGACTGGGCCCTCCGAAGTCTTATTTAAACTTGGGTTGCATTAATTTCTCTTCCCTGATTGTGTCTAGGGCACAATGAGATCCTCCTTCTCTGCAAGCACAGCATTGATTAATTACAGCCCTGCAAAGGGCAGCTTCTGCTCTTGATATTTTTAATTTTTTTTAGCTTATTTAACAATTTCCTCTTCTCTCCTCTCTCCTCAGCTTAGCTCAGCTGCATGAAATATGGGAGACGACAGGCCGTTTGTGTGCAATGCCCCCGGCTGTGGACAGGTACGTTTACAGTATACTTTATTGTGAATGTGTCGTTGTGAATCAAAGTGGCTGTTTTATCACTGAGGCAAAGAGTTTAAAGCCGGTGTTTTACGTGATCACTGGAGGTAATCAGATCAGAGGATTTGCAGTGTGTAAATCCAGGTTATGAGCAAGTGCAGGCACTCCAAAGTAATGAAATCTGCCTTGCTTTGTGGCGTATTGTTATTCTGCTGGTGTTTTCCATGAGACCCATCCAGCCCAGAGAAAACATGCTGATCTCCTGTTAATGTTTTCTGATAACACTGCTCATCTTCTTTCAAGGCTGTTTAACCAAAGGACAGATATTCCTTCTCTGCCGGGATGAGTTAGCCGCTATAGCATATTCTGTAAAGCAGCTGAGAATGTGACAGTTGATGGTTGGTGTTATGCGAACCCCAAACTGCCGTAGTCTATTTTGGGCTTGCAAAAAAAAAAAAAAAAAAAAAAAAAAAAAAAAAAAAAAAAAAAAAAAAGAAGAAAGAAAAGAAGACCCATTATGAATTTTTCCTCCGCAGACAGCATGCTAGAGTTGGCTATGGCCTTGCAAAACTTGTTGTCCCTTTCCTAGGGCAAATGCTTATTGCTTTGAATGAGTCATGTCCCCTTTTCAGTCATCAGACCTTCCTCGTAGGCTCTCCCGCCCGCGAAGGCACCTTCCCATTGCCTTTTGCTTGGTTCTGCAATGAAGCTAATGCTTCCCCAAAGCTGGGCTCAGGGTCTCTCCGGCGCTCGGTGCTGTCTTGGCAGCTCGCACGCCCTGTTAATGGGAGGAACAGGGGGATTGTGCAACTACTGCTGGGGCTGTTTTAATGGGAGCCATTAGAAATTGGGGCTTCTGTGGAAGTACAGCCCTGTGGAGAGTCTGGGGAGAATTGGGTTTGTCTGTTCTGAAGCATTTGAACCTCAAAATGCTAAGATGCCTTTTGTAGGGGAAGGAGGGGGAGGGAATCGTGGCTTTTAATTAGATATTAAGTGATGTACACACACTTTGTTTTCCTGGCTGCAGCCGTTGGATGTCAGGTTGCCAAACTGTTACGGCTGTGACGCATTTGGGAGCTCTAACCGATCCCAGGGCACTCACCCTGTCCCCTGTTCCCCCCCAGTTCTTCAGCGTATTTAATACCTTAAATGTCTCTTGTGGGTCTCTCAATTGAAATTAAAGATAATTCTGCATCCTCAGGGCACATCCTCTGAGACTGCATGTGAATTCTGTGACGCATTTATTTTTATAGCACAGAAATGGGTCAAAAATCTTGTCTGGTAACTCTTGGGGACAGGGGCTCTTTAAAAATACACAATTAGGACTTCTCAGCTCTTTGATCGTTCTGGCACTAGTCTCATCTGAGGCATTCTCTATCCGCTTGCAGGTGATTTTCCTCTCCCCCCCTTTTTTTTTTTTGTTGGAGGCTGCTTTTTATCTTGAACTTCTTTGCCTGTGAAATTGTGCAAGTCATTTATAAAATGTATTAGCTGTATTTGAGCACTTAATGATGTGAGGACTTCAATCATACAACCTTAAAATCGGATTCAAACAAGCAATTAAGGCAAACAACAATGTATTTAAATTTAATCTCCCACAATCTCCCACAAATGACATATAAAGGTGGTTGCTTCCTCCTTTCGCTGTTCCAGACTGCTGCTTATGGGTAATTCTGACAATTCTTCATGTTAATATTGAAATGTTAGAATCCGGGTAATTCATACCGGTATGATTCATTGTGATCTAACCTGACCTCGTGCACAGTTTCCTAGAACGTCCTTCAATACCTGTTCAAACCAGAGCATGTATTAAATAGTGATGATCCAAGCTTGATTTAAAATATTTCCAGTGATGGAAAATTCACCACAGCCCTTGGTTAAGTTTTTCTAATAGTTAATTGCTCTCACTGGTAAGGAAAAATTATGCCTTATTTCCAGTCTAAACCTGTTCGGCTGCAGCTTCCAGGCTGTGGAGCTTATTAATTTTTGTTTGTTAGACAGAAGATCCTTCCCATCAAATTTGTGGTGTCTGTAGGTGTTTGCTGACCGACCAAGTCATCCCTTAAACAGTCGTTCAGACTAACTAAATACACAGAGCTCTGAGCATCTCCCTGTAAGTCCTAGTGTCTTCCGTGCATTTTTTTGTCCTCTAATATGTACGTCAGCTTCACGTTGAAGGTTTTTAAGAGCCTTTACAAATCCTGCTCACCACTAACACGCAGCAGTACTGCCATGGAAGTGCAGTGGTACCCAAGAGCCGTACAGACCATCATAGAAAGATCATCAGCTAAAACTAATGTTTGGTGAGCTGTGCTTTCTGGGGCAAGCGGAGTACAATTGGATTGCTGCGATGAGCTGGACAGGGTAGAGCAACTGGTAGCTTTGAATATTAAAAATAAATCCAAATTTGAAGTTGGGGGGCTGGTGGTGACCAGCAGCTGTCTGCATGGCTCAACCTCTGAAGCACATGCTGCATTGTTTCCCCAGCAGCTTGCGCTGCCTTTTGGCACTAAACCCTGACCCTTGACAAGCCACCATGGATCATCCCATCAGAAATGGCCTCTTCATGTGGACTCATGTTAAAGTGAAGCCTTAATAAGGGTCAGAGGGGACAGCACCTATCTTGGTTCATTCCCTCATTCCTAAAGATTGAGACCCTTGTCTTCAAACATAGAAGGGGGAGCATCAGCAAAGTGTGTTCTGGTACAGAGACATCCAGACCTTTCCACAGGTGCTCAATGCCTATGGATCCCATCAGAGTCTGTGTAATCCAGAGGTTTGAGCTTTCTGGGGGGTAGTTGTTTTCTTTTTTTTCACCCAGGCACACAAATACACTCTCAAGCAGTGCAGTGTTATTGCCTACAGCACGGGAAACTTTTTTTCCCCAGCTCAAAAGCTAACCAGACTGTGGCTGGCACTGCAGAGGGAGACTTCCTTGCAGGATTAAGCCTCTTTTTTTTTTTTTTTTTTTTTTTTTTTTTTTACCCTTCCCCCTGCTTCTTTTAAGACCTTTGGGTGCATTTTGCTTAGGAAAAAAGCCACTTGAATGGGAGGATGTCAGTGGCTGTTGAGCCTCTTGGGTTATCAGGGTCAGTGTTTTTGGGATAACACCAGGCTCACTGGGTCCTTTTGCTGCTGTGGCTCCAGTCTCTCTGTTCCTTTCTCTCGTTATAAACCTCTGATCCTGTGCCCAATCCATTGGCAAGTTTTTATCCTTGTAGATTCCAGCTTTTTTGGATATTCCTGTTGGAGGGGTGCACTCTGGTTTTGGTGGGCTGTTCCCATGCGAACAGGCTGCTTTGGTCCTGAGTAAATTGGGATGGGCTTTTGGATTTTACTGTCAGGTGGGCCAGCGGGTGTGGGGACAAATCACCCAGTCCTTTTCTGCTTGCTAAAATTAGTGATCTGCCTCTTGCAAGTGCTGGGCTGAGACACGCAGTAGCATAGGAGGTCGCAGGAGAAGGGAGAGCAGAGCCAAATTAATTTGAACAGGAGACTGGAGACAATTACTGCAAAGCCAGTGGTGATTTTCCCCCTTTAAAGGAAAAAAAAAATATTTTTGCTTCCCAGTGTAATTTCTTTGAACCATTAGCTGATGCTTTCCCTCTGTAGCTGGTACCAGCCCCGTTTTTTTATGCTGTATGCCCTTTTTTCCTCCTTTTCCTTCACTGCTTCTATGTAGAAAAAGGCTGTGAAGCTTACTTTTCAGGGAAGTGAGGAGGGGGAAGAGGGAACGGCCACCAAAAATAGATGAGCAGATCTTGCTGTACCCCCCATATCATCGCAGCTAGTGGACTTTCAGTGGGTATGTAAACATGTTTTGGTTGCTAGGTCTTTAATGGTTGTTATTTTTGGATTCTGTATGTGATCGCTTCCCAACAGTGAGTCTGCTGTGACACAGCTGACTTCTAAATGTGCTGCATATACTGCTTTTAAAAAAGATTCTTCGCAAGGTCATTTATCTGGTTTCTTCTCTGAGAGGACAGGTGACACGTTTTTCCCTGAGCCCCTTGCCCCGATCCTCTCTGTGTAGATGGAGAAGAGCTATTCTGCCATGGGGACGGGCCCCCCTGTGCCACTCTCTGGAGGCGAGGAGGGAGGCAAAGGCAAGACCCTGCCTCCAAAATGTCTGCAGGGGATGTAGAGCAATGCCTCAAGTAAGGCTTTCATTGAATCTGTTAAGTGAAACTAATCTGGGGGTGGTGTGTGCTGTTAATCATTATTAAAATCTTCTAATCCCATTTAAAACATACTGAGTGATGAAAGGCGGCCTTAGCGCAACCAAGTGTTGGTTGTAAACTTGAGCATTGCCATTAAAGTTGAAAGGTATTAACTAAGTCTGTATAATGAGACAGCTCTGACTCATTAACACGAGGTAATTAAAACTTCGGCCGTCCTGTCTAAGACATCTAGAGCAAAGGTCTGGAAGGAAGGTGGGAGCTTTGGATGCTCCAGTGCTGCTTCATGACCATGAGCTGGTGGTGGCAGAGGGAAGTCGCTCGCTGTCTGGCTCTGTATCCTCCCTCCTAAAGTGGTGTTAAACCCTTCTTGGGGTGGCTGATGTGGGCAGGCAAGCTGGCAGCGTGAAATGTGGGCTGGTGGGGAGACAGACGTGCCTCCCCGGCAGTCGTGCCTCTTCTGCTTCTCTTCTGAAGGCTTTGGGAGCGCTGGATGCTTGAGGCTTTATGAAGTGTCATAATGGAGGAACATCTTTATTAATAAAACTGCTTGGTCCACTCCTGTTGCCCAAACTAATGGAGGGGCCATAATACTGAATATATTCTACTGGGAGCAAGACTTTCCCGAGCCCCTACCTCCCCACTCCATGCCGTTTCACTTTTTATAAGTGACACAAATCATCACTCGGGTCCTAATTCCAGTGCTACAGTTATACAGGCCATTTCCTCAAACAATCGTTTGCTTTTTAAACCCACCCTTAATTTAACAATTTATTCCCCTTAAACCCATGCCACTGAGGTGATGCTCGTGCAGTGTCCAAGAAACGCGAAGCCCAGAACTTTCATGAGGCCAGAAAATGATTTTTCTTCTTTGTGGTTTATTGTATCCTCTTATCTTGTCATATAATAGAAATAATGTTTATGGCATTGAGGCCTCAGCATCACTTGGCATTTAACCAACCTCAAAAGCAGTTTATTGCTTTGTATACTCTGCCGCCATGACCATTATCCCTTAAATCTCTATTGCTTTGTAATATACGAGGCAACAAATGGCTTCTGCGATTGGTTAAATGTGGAACTGAAGCTAAGGTGTGTTTTGTAGCTTGTATAATCCAAACGAATATAGATTATTCCTTTTATATGAGTGCTGGTGTAGAGAGGAAAAAATGGCCCTCGTCTCTTTCGAAGAAGCGGCGAGCTCTCCTTGTCACGGTTCAAACTTTCAGGTGGCCCAGGATGTGCACAATGCCTTGGCCGCTCGGAGGTTTGCCTTGGGATTTCCAGCCCTGGAGTTACCCTGTCGGCAGCCTGAGCTATGATTTGTACCGTGTATCTTCATCCTGGTTTCAGGTAGGGACCAGCTCCACCAGTGCGAGGAATGAGTCTTGTCCCTGTCTCTGCAGTTCTGGCAGTGGCTGAATGTCCTTTGTGGAAGTCGATCGCTCAAGACGAGCTGCCGTGGTTAAGAGGCAGAATAATACAGTGAAGCAAGTAGGTAGGTGGTGTAGAGCAGCCCAGAGGTAACGAGAAGAAAGTGCTCGTGCCCATCTGTTTTACAACAAAGCATCTTTTTCTTGCTACAATTTCAAAGGTTTGCTTTGCTACCATCCTTCTCTCCTTCCAGTTACAGCATAAAGCAAAAGGTAAGAAAACATTCCCCATCTCAAAGGTGCCAGGAGCCGCCTTTACTCGTGTGAGAATATCCAAAGGGATGTCTCAGCCCTGCTGGAGCTCGCTGCCAACCCTGGCCAGGACCACGCGTGCGCAGGACACGAATGTGTTCGGTTTTAGTATGAGCGTGTACAGAAAGGAATACTTGTGTCTTGATTTAACAGCCTCTTTAGGGTCTGCCTCTTGAGACTTTGTTCCTGCAGCTTATGAAGGGAAGCCAGACAAACTGCCTAAGAAATTCAGAGTTAAAATTGAATCTTTGAGAAACTTCAGCCCAATTGGCTACCTGCTGTTAGAACAAACAGGAATTTAAATGGTTATTAAGCAGAGTTATGACACCCTGTCCTCCAGTAGAAATTGTTACTGTCCTGGCAAAGGAACTGAGTGGGACTGGACTTGGACACTGGCACAGGGTGTTTTTCCTAAAGAATTCAGGCTCCTAACACCCACTGATTTAATGAGGTAGGAACCGTTATGTCTTTGGAAATCTGAGCCTCATTAATCAGGAGAATGGCTTCTGTGGAGCAGGGTGGATAGTGTCAGTCACCCAGGCTGGATAGGGCTGGTGACAGCGGCGAGCCAGGAGCAGGACACGCAGCTGCCCCTGCCAGAGTTACGTGGCACAACTGACATCGGGTCTCGGCTCCAGGGACCCCCAGGTGACCTGGGCACCGGAATGCCGTGGGGCTGGGTGCGGTGTGTCACTGGGGGACTCGGGCCAAGGGCTGGATCACACGGGAGGCAGTTCCCATCCGCCTGCAAGCCCTTGCAGGTGGTGGCCCTGGGCAGCTGAGACTTCCCCTGTGTGCCCAAAAGGCTTGCTCCCCGCTGGGGTCGAGCCACGGCTGTCGCCCCCCCTCTATACCAGCCAAATACTAAAAGAAAAAACTGTGGATGTTAATGATAGAGCGAGAATAAAATCCTTCTCCGAGCTTTTTGTTATGCTTGGGCACAGATACCCCTTGTCTGTAGTTAGCATGCAAAGTCACGTATGTGTTGTGTCCCTACTGCACCCAAATGATTTGAAGAGCTGAGCCATAAACTAGAGTTTCTTTTCTGTTTTTTAAATTGAAGGAAACGTCTGAAGCTCTGTGGCGAGGAATTCCTAGCTGTATACGCCTGCTTGCTTCACATCTGCAGCTTTTTATTTGAAGCTGCCACAGCTGAAATAAAATTCTACAGAGAAACATCTTGGTTAAAGGTCTTCTATTATTTTCCAGGAATGCAGGTTTCCAGAGTTAATTATTTATTTCAAATTAAGGCCTTTACAGCTGCAGTACCTGTACGTTGTACGTCAAGCACAAAATGGCAGATGCTACACAAATCTCCAAGCGTTTACAGTATGTAATGGGTCTGCGTAAAAGTAGTGGTTGGTTATAGTAACTCTTTAGGTTGTTAGCATCAAAAGAAGTGAATTAATTTGAATTGTAACTCATGTATTGTCAGCAGAGTAAAATGATATCTCCCACCTCTTGCTGAAGGTATTTTTGGAGGTGGGGAGGGGAAAGCTAATTTTGAATAATAATAAGCTTGAGAAGGCATCTGAAACCAGTAAACGTTTATTTTTTACACTCCTATAACTTAAAAATGGCCAAACCAATTTAAACCAAATTGGATAATAAAAAATATTGCTCCTAGGCTGAGCCCCTGTATGCCAAGTTCCAGCCTAGAATGAATTTTTATGACCAAATTATAAACCCCCTAGAAATGAAGGTTTAAAATGGAAATGTTGACAGACCTTTAACTACAAAAGCACTATAATAGAACTTCTTTTTTTATAAAATGGCTGTTTTAAAATATAATTAAGACTTAAATATTATTTAATAGCAGCATTTCCTGTAAGTTAAAATCTTTATCATTCCTATGGCTGGGATTCATTGCCAGTTCTGCGAATGCCAGCTCTGCTTTGCATTTGAAGCACGCGTGCAGTGCTGAACCGACACAGACACTTGTCTGTCAAATGGAAATGGGTCTGGACAGCTTTCCAAATTCCCCATTTCTAAATAAGAGCCTGGATGCCAAAGGGCTCGCTGGACCTCCGCACAAATCCTGCGGCGCTGGGAAGAAACTGCCACGTAAGCCTCTGCCAAGGACGCAACTTTTAATAACGTGAAACTCCGGTGGTTCATTCTTTGCAGGCAAACATGTTTGCATCCCCTCTGGCTGATTAGGTATTAATTAGGAGTTGTGCTTTTAGCGCGATGGCTGCTTTGGTGTTCTCAGCACATGCTGACAGCCTTTCGGGGCACGTTGGAAAGCTGGGGACCGAGCAGCCGGTCTGGCCGTGATGAATCTGGAAGCTGCTCGCGCTGCAGCACGGCAGCTTGGAGAGCCATCCTTGCCGGCAAAAGAAAAGGCTTTTCTTTTGCAAAGGCTTTGCTCGGGCTTCTCCCTGCTCCCAGGGGGATGCTCTGCTCTCCTCCCGCTGCCCGTTCGTTCTGTTGGCGCTGGTGCAATGGCCTTGTGCCACGGGGCAGGATGGTGCTGCGCAGCTGTCGCACCCCACCCGGCGTGGGGCTTGGTTTTCATCCCTGCCCCTTTGCCTGGACTTGCTAATTCCTCTGTTTTGCTGCCCTGCTTTCCCCCCCTTCCTCACGTGAAGTGCTGCTGTTTAAAAATAGCCCCTGGATGGCTGCGGCAGTGCCACAGATGCAGGGGCTGTTGCAACACCCGGTTCCTGCGCTGGCTTGAAAGTGGAACTGGCAGCGGGAGAGCACCAGTTACTGCATGGTGTCCTCTCCATTTTCCTGCTGCTTTTCTTGCTTTCTGCTGTCCTTTTTGCAGCTGAATAAGCTTCCCGGCTTTAACCCTGCTGCTTCGTACCTTCTCAGGACAGCCTTTGTTATCAGGGATGCTGATAGCAAGGATGCAGAGACCTCTGAAGTCGCCACCTTAATCTGTTGGGGTGATAAGTTTTGTGTAGACTTTTTTTTTTTTTTTAAATGGCACTAAGTAGAAAGCAATGTAACCTGGAAGTTGGGAATGTTTGTAGGTCAAACTTTGCGATGCTACAAGCACACTTGTACGTGCAGACGCTGTTGCCTGCGCTCCCTCTCCCTCCTCGTGGGAGCCACAGGAGTTGCTCTCCCTTCCGTGGCCACGGGTGAAGGGCTGGGTGTGTAAGAGCAGTTTTCCCTTTTACGCAGGGACAGCCACAAACTGGGACATCCACCCTGAAGGCCATTCTGGGAGGGGGCTGTTTGTTCTAAAGGGCAGGCACTGAAGCAAAATTTTCCTGGAAATGACAGTACGCGTTTTGGGTTGTTGCAGCGTCCTCCTGTGTGTGCTGGGGTTTGACTGGCAAAAGGTCTCTGGAAGTGGCAGTGGACATGCTCGATCAGGCTCTGGTGCATTTTTTCACTAGAAACCTCCCAGATCTGGTTGATTAAATGTATCTGTGGGGGTGGGTTTTTCTGTGAAGTAATTGCTTACTAGCACAAATTGGTTTAATGTGTACGTAGGGGAGGTAAGTTTCAACTCATGTTAGTTAGTTCCTTTCCAGTTTGGATTTTCTCAGAAACAACGGGGCTGTGACTTTGGTTTCTTGCTCTGGAGGTGCAGTGAGGTTTGGCAATAGCTTTTACGTTTCTGTTCTGGTGAATGGCTGTTCTAGAACAAGCCCTCATTAAGATTTCTTAGCCATATTGGCTGCTGCAGCAATTAAAATGAAGAAATAGCACCTCTGGATATGAAGAAATAGCTGCATGGTTTTCCCCTCTGTCGTCTCAGAGATGCTGTGCCGAGGCTGCAGAATACCTAATAATGCCTTAAAATATGCAGAAGCTGGCTTTAATGCAGGTCCTGTCAAAGAAAACGTTATCAGAGGATGAGCCGTGCTGCAAAGCGTCAGCTCACCGTCCACTGCCGCCGTTTCAGGCACGCTCTCCCATCGCTTCATTAGCATACTTGTTCATTTTGGCGTAAAAATGGAGTATATGAGGCGGCACACAACTAGTAAACCTATTTCATGTGGCAATAGAATGGCCAGTAATGGATCTAATTGCCCTTTTGGAGCACCTCTTGTCCCAAAGGATTCTTCAAGCGGTCACAAATCACATCAGAAATGCACCTACCGCGGAGCTGTGGCGCTGGGGACGGTGCGTTGCTGGTCCCCCGTGCAAAGGGAGCCCCTCCTGCCAGCGAGGTGGGGGCTGAGAGCTCAGCAGCAGCGGCACGGTTTTCTTCAGAGCCGCTTAAAAACTTCATTTAACCTTCCTCGTTTCAGAGGAAGGGCACCGAGTAGCGCCACGGGGCACCAAGCCTGATTTCCAGGGAAAGCTGGACTGTTAGGCCATCTGCTTTTTGATGGGTGGTTTGCAGACTCAGCAACTATAAATATATATATGTGTAGAGGCAGGGCGCACGCCAAGATGTGTTCCTATATACACAGTCATATATGTGTATCTACATTTGTATTTACCTGAGCACAAACACATCCTGGCCACCAGTCGCCCTTTACTGGGGCCGTTTGATGCCACGGGCAGCAGGAAGGAAAGTCGGCAGCAGTCGTTGCTCTGGACGTCGGTGTAGGAGGGCACCCCCTGCTTGAACAGGAGCCTCTAACGGTGCCGGGGGACGTGGGTTTTGCAGGGTGCCCACTGATGGGCACGTTTTCCTCGGTGTTCGCTGCTGCAGAGAGCCTCTTGCTGTTCTCGCCTCCCCCGGCAGCACGAGAGCCCCGTGCACATCTCCCACCTGCAGCACCACTTGGTCGTGCCGCTTGCAGGCTGGCAAAGCCTACCGAGGTCTGGAGGTTCTCAGGCGCTGCCAGGGTTCTTCAGCGATTTAAATTTCTGTTTTGTTTTGTTTCTTGCTGAGCCATATCCTCGCTCTTCCCAGATGATGGGATGGTTTCCACTTTCTGCAGCGGAGGGGAACGAGGAGGGAGGGTTTCCCCTTTCTTGGGAATATGATCAGGGCTGCAAAAATACCCACAAAGGAACATGGCCGTGTACTTGCAGGGAATGGTTTCTTCTCTTTTTGATTTAAGGGGGTTTCACAACCGTGGAGTTTCTGCTTTGAACGAACTAATCTCAGCCCAGTCCTTACCTAAAGCTCTTGCTCTATATCAGAAATGCAAACTGCGTGTGCTGCTAGCACGAAGCCATAAATTGAGCCAGGCTCTTTTTATTAACTTGAAATTAGACTCATCTAAAAGCAAGCTTGTGGTCTTGAGCTTAATAGGAGCAGAAAGCTGCCGGTGGCTGCATGCTCCTGCAGCCGAATGCGAACCTGCGAGTGTTGCCATGTTGACCGTGGCATGTGAGTTTAACCTCATATGATCTTATCTCGAGAACTGCAAAACCTGTTTTTCATCGTGCTGTGTGGCAGCCGCTGTCCCTCGTAAAGCAAATGAGAAATAGGGCACTGGGTTTGGAGGGCTGGGAGGGAGGAGGGATGGTTGGAAACGAGAAAGACATCTTCAGGTGCAATCAAAGCCAGCCTTACGCTCGGGATTGAATTCTTCCTGCCTCTTTTGAGCTCTGGGTTTTTTCTTGGCCAGTGAAATATTTCCTTATGTTAAAAACGGTCTTTTGAAGACATGGCTGTTTGGTTTTGTGGGTTTGTTGGGTTTTTTGTTGTTGTAGTTGTTCAAAGCCTTGCTTGCTACCTGTCTGCTAAATGCCTGAGAAAATTACAAATGTTTTGTATTTCGCTGCACGAACAGATAACTTATTTCCCGAGTGTGGATGCAGTATGTGGCTTTGACAAAGACCCCGTTATCATGCTGTTAGGTATATGGGTTTTTTTTGCAAAGGTATGTGAGTTTGCAGGATTTTCTGCAAATTTCTTGTATAAAATCCAGCCAAGTTGCTGCTTAAGGACAAAAACCCAAGTAGCGGGGACTCTGTCTGGGACTTCCACCTCCTTCTCCAGCAAAAACAATGCTGAGGGGGACGCTTTGGGTCGTAAGGAGAAAGGCAGGCGTGCTTTCCTTCAGCTCCTTAGACCCTGTTTAGAGTTATTAGTAGCCAGCAAGCCTGTGACTTGGTTTTATTTCAATATCTAAATAACTGGGGGATTTTTTTTTATTTTTTTTTTTTTTTTTTTTGCCATGAGCCCGCTTCCTCTGTTCGGTTCTCTAATCCCAGACAGACACAACTGAGCTTTGCAAAGACACGAGTAGGTAGCTAGAGACGGCTCTCAGTAATTGGAAAGGCAGCTAAAATCCTCTTTTTTTTTTTTTTTTTTTTTTTTTTTTTCTCTCTCTCCCAAGGATGCTTGCTGGGCATTGTTGGAGGCCACTCTGCCCCTCTGTGGCAGCCAGGCCGTCGGGTGGTCCATGCGGCTCTACTGGGTGGTACCGGTGATGCCGGAGCATGGGCAAACCAGAGATGCTGTGTCCTTACACACTTGGCGAGGAAACCCCCACACACACACCCCCAGCATCTCATTGCTGGAGAGCAGGGTGAAATAAAGCTGTAATATCTCAGGTCCTTTTATTCTCAAATCGCTCATGAAATCTCTAGAATGCGGAGCTATGCGTAGAAGGGATTTCTAGTCATGCTGGGGGGGGGTGGGTTGTGCTTTAGGGGGTTTTTGGCTAATGTTTCTCTCCCCTTGGTGGTTGCTGCTTTGCATGAGAACCTTCCTTAAAGAGTCAGTTCTTGGGTCGAGGTGTTAAAGCTCACAATAAATACGTTTATTTCTAGTAGCACTTTTGACATGGGAGGAAACGTGAGGTTTGTAAAGGACTGATGGATTCGTTGGGCAAACGCCGCGTTATCCTGCCGCTGGGGGGTTGTGATGCTGTAGCTGCACAAAGGACTGGCATGTGCATGTTGGAAAGAAAAAAAAAAAAAAAAGTACCTTTTGGGCTTTTTCTTCTCTGTGCTAAAAAACGGGGCACGTGGCTGAGCTGCAGAAGTCCCCTTTGTGTACAGGAGGTAGCATGTGGGGATTTTTTTTGTTTTTGTTTGTTTCTTTGCCACGGTTCACCCCTTCCCTGGGTTGGTGGTACTGTCTGGAGGAATTTAGGGTAAAGAAGGTCCTGGATGCTTTGGCAGAAAAGCAAAGGTCCGTGCAGGAAAGGCCGAGCTGTCAGCTCCGTAACATCCCTGCCGTTCTTGAAAGATCCCCTGCAAATCTTCTGCCATGGTAAATCTCGGGAGGAGCGTGGCATCGTGTTTATTTAACACCTGCTTAATGATGCAAGCTGAGAAGCTGCACCACCACTTTCCAAGCACTTGTACCAGCTGTTTTGCTCAAATAATTTTTTTATATGCCGGATTAAAACAATAAAAACATTAAAGTCCTAAAATTCCCCCTGAGAGTAAACATCTAGACAATAAAGAATTGTGTGTGTATAGGGGATGGGGTGGGAGAGTTTTGCAGCAGTGCAAAACAAGCTATAAATTAATCTCAGCAGTAAAGCCTGCTAAATTAAACCATTTCATAAAATGAAGTTCTTGTAAAATGTTGAATCAGTCTGTCTTTGGGGCAGTTAAAGATTTTTGGCTTCTTAACTTCTACAGGTTATTTATTAATGGTGGATGTGCCTTGTGTAGCTGTGTCAGTTTCTGCTTTTAGGCAGAGAAGCTGCGTTTATTTTGGGGCATCGACAGGGAAGGTTTTATGGTCACTAGAATAATGGGCAGGAATTCAAAGCATCACCTGTCATGTTTATCTACTTAAACCCCCTTAATGCAGGCTTCAGACAGGGAGATGAGCTGTTCAGTCTCAAAAAAAAAGCTCATTTATAAGAATAAATATTCAAAGGAGCGGATTTTAAGCAGTCCAAGCTAGACTTAAAAGTAAGGAGCAGATCACTCCACTGATGTCTGGCTCGTGGGTATCTTGCTGGCTCTTTGCTTTGCTTTTTTTGTTGCAAGACTCCTGCCTTCCCCACTGCTTCTGCTGCCCCAGACATCTGCAAAGTCACTGTGCGATGTGTTACCAGATACTTGCAGTGCCGGAGGTACAGGTGCAAGCTCTTCGGTGCACAGCATCGCTGTTGACATCTTAATTCTGGCTTCTGCACTTGTAAAAATCTGCTAATTCACCTACTCGCTGGGGGTATTAATGGAAGCTTTTGTTTCTGTGGCTGGGGGAGGTGTTTCCTGCATGCATTTTAGGTATTAAAACCAATTTGTGATTGCTGTGTTAACTCGTCTCCCTTTTAAGAGGCTTGTGTGATGTTTGCTATAAACCCCAAACATTTGTAAGCTTTAGAAGAAAATTTAAATGCATTTTGCTTTGACTGCGTGTGAAATTTTATTATCTGCAGCCCATAACGTAGGCGGAAAAATTGTTAAGACCCTAAGGATGCGAGTAAAGCGATTTTGGTGACCTCAGCTGTATATTTCTACATCGCTGAATCATCACCCAGTTGGCACCTCAGCAGGGGCAATCGCTGCTTGCGAGGCTGGGAGCACCACCGGGGCTGGGGGGAGAGCCGTAGATCAAACAACGTGGGGGAAAGCTTATGGGAAAGCTGCTTGCGTTATGCTTGGCTCTATCTCGTCTGATTTTTCTTGCACTTAAGAGTTTATCCACTTAATTTTTATTAAGGGCTGCAGGTGGAAAGTGATGTTAAAAGGGTTTACCATTAGCTAGGAGCGGCTGAGGAGGCAATTAGAAACGAGCGAGAGCTCTGGGCTGGTGCGAATTGCAGCTGGGGAGTCCGCTTCAGCGGCAGAAAGGCTTTTGCTGGGGATTTTGTCGGGTCACTAAGTACGCAGGCAAGTGCCAGAGAGCTGGGAGCGTGTTAATGCACTCCTTGAACCTAATCCTGTTGTGTAGACGGCTAAAACCTCCCTGTCGTGAGCTCCCGTAATGGCAGGCATTGCGAGGCGTTCGGAGACGAACGTGAGAAGAGCGAGGAGACTTGCTTCCCCATAAACCTGACCTGACTTGCTGGGGAAAACTTGGCACCTTTTGAAAGCCGGTGCAGTTGCATAACGACTGCAGATGATTTTGGGGGGGGGAAGGATCAGGATCCTCGGGGTGGGAGATCTCCCAGCACTCTGGGTACAGGATGGAGTCAGGCAAAGAGCTTGGAGTTAGACCCCTCTGCAGCAGTCTGCTCTGAGAAATCATAAATCTCGAGAGAGAAGAGGGTCACTGAGAACCTCATCAGGGTGGGAGCAGCAGCGCCGCGTTAATATGCCCATAAATCTACCTGTTACGATAAAACAGGTGGCTCTTCTAAGAGGCAAAAATAGTCAAACGCCCAGAATTTTTTTTTTTTCTGCTGCTGCCTATCTCCTTTTAAAAGCTTAATTACCACGGTGCGCTGACATCTGACAACTTATCATGGTCCTTTATAAAATACAGGACTTAGTTTTGTGTCCGTGTCTGGAAAGCAGGGGCAGAAAAGGCATAAAAGGGGCTCCACAGTTTGGCCAAAATCCTGGGAGAAAGGTGGGGGGGGCACAAAGAGGGGCTGCGTTTTCATATGTGGTGTTGATGTGATCATTGCCAGAAAGCTGTGCTGTAAGGGCTCCTTGAAATAACAAAGAAAGGAGCTGCAGGATGGGGTTAGTCCTGGGGGGATGCCCTAGGATAAGATCTGGGAGGTCCGTAAATAAGGATGGATGGGAAGGGTGCAAGGGCAGGAGTGGCTCAGCCCCTACGGGAGTTGCTGCAGGGGTTTGGTGAATTCCTTGGATTCTCTTTTCACATCCTGCACTGGGAGGTGTGGAAATGGGAGCTGGGCGAAGGCATCACCACTGAGCTTCTGCAGAGCGCGCGTACCCCTCAGCACAGAGGGGGCCAGACCCTTCCTATTTCTACAGCCCATTCCATAATGCCCCAGTCTCTTCTCAAGGTGGCCGAGGATCCATAAATCTAAATTTGCCTCCTGCATTTTGTCCCTCTCCACTTGATGAAATCCCATCTACCGCTCTCAGTAATGACCCTCCCCATTTTTAGAGTGCATGAGTGCGTTTAAGTCGTGCCCGTGCACCTCCAGTTATGTGGGTCTGTGCTTCTTTAGAGCTTGTTCTCTCCAACTAGCAAATGCCAGCGTTCAAGGGGAAAAACCCCAAGCCTCCAAGCCACTGGAATTCTGTCTTCATTTAATGTGATGCCCTCTCCAGGCTGTTGCTGTTGGAGCTTCCCCAAGCGAGGTCCTTGCACAGGTCCACAAAACCCACCCTGTTTTTCAGGCAATAAAGCCTGTAAGGAGAGGCTCGGACACCGTGAATGGGTGGGCGCGTACCCAAAATTGCAAATGAATTGAAGGAAATCAACCTTCTAATGCATAAAAAAACTGAATGGGGACCATGGCATCCTTTTTCTAATTGTAGTGTTGTTCAAAGGTCAAGGCTGAGTCACGTCGACTTTTTCAAGCTGCAGCATACTGGCACAATGAGCGCTTTTTCCATTGGAGCTAACTTTTTTTTTTTTAGGATCGGCTTTCTCGTAGCCCTGAAACAATAGTGCAGCAGAGGGGATCGTGTTAGCCTGGTGCAAGGCATCTTCCGAGAGGACAACCACCAAACCTCTTGGATGAGACCAAATTTAACCTCTGCTCCCTTGGCCCTTGAGAATTTGCTTTCGAAATGACTGTAAGGGGTTTGGATTGGAGTTGAGGGACCGGCTGTGCGGAGCAGTCTCCACTGCTGGAGTCCCGCTTTCCCAGCACAGCTTTCTCTTACGCTCATCCCAGGGTAAGTACAGAAAGGGAGGTATCGCCGTCCCACGCACGGGCACGTCCTCCCTGCAGCACCAGGACCCGACTGCAGACCCTTGCTCCGACACAGCTGCGCTGGGTATCTTGAGACCCAAGATAGATCCGAGTCCTGGTTTTGGCTCAGTTCTGCTGCCTGGAACCACTCACTTTCCCCGTGCCTACATTTTGAAGCTCGCCTGCCTGATGCGGATAGCGCTGCCTTGCTGGGGGAGCATCGCAGCGTCCCGCCAGGTGCAGGGGATGTGCAGGCTGCAAGACCCCCCATTGTCACCCTGGGTTTAAGGGCTGTGTTTGCACTGAGGCTGAGCACTCGACTGCAGTGTATGGCTTGGCAGGGAGCAGGGAGCCAGAGCAGCTCATACCACGGCACTGCTGGAGCTGCATGTGCACCGGCACCTGCTGCCAAAGCCTCTCCGCGCCCGTGCGGTATTGACAGACTTGGCCACCGTCCAGAGACTTTTTAAGATCCCGGTGCAGCCTCCCAAAGCACAAATCCTCAGCCCTGTAGACAAATTAATCGACTCCAGTTCACATTTAATTATTTTTACACATACATTCTTGTTTCTCGGGGTATGCAGAGAAGGAGTTTCCTGTTATTCTTTTCTTTTCACTCTATAAATTATCTCTCGCATGCATGCATTGCACGGGGCTTGCTGCTGATGCTGTTTGTTTGCCGAGAAAAAGTCTTTGCTCCCAGTTTATTCATTCAGGAGCTGTGGAGCGTTCAAGGCAGGAAGGGTGACTCATTTGGTAAACAGCAGAGGCTTGCAGGAGAAGGCAGGAGCCCAGATTGTGTTTCGGTGGTAGATCTGAAGCCTTTGGTGGGGGGATTTTTTAATTTTTTTTTTTCTTTCTTTCTTTCTCTTTTTTTACCGTTTCTTCTCTACCACACCAGGTAGAGCTCCATGGCCTCACAATTCTTTCCTTGCGTTGTGTGAGGGCAGGGCCCCACAAATAACACGACAGCGTGGCTGCATAATTCACCTTTTTCCTCCTGCGATGCCACATAACTTCCTAAACTGCTCAGCCCGAGCAGCTCTGCGGTAGGGCAGAGCAGGAATTTCACTTAGCCTGAGCTCCCTGCCCACTGCCGTCCCTCTGCCCGTGTTCCTTGCTCTCTACACCCCTTCTCCTTCTACATGGGAAGAGATGCTGAGCTCCTAATGAATCACTGAACACCCGTGCTTGAAATACAGTCAGGGAAACAGCTGTAACAGCCTTTGTTAATATTTTTTTTTTTCTGCAGTGCTTCTCGCGTGGCTCCTGGTACTTGCATGCGCGGTCGGCTTCCTCTCCTAACACCCTCGTGAAGTATGGTGCCTTTTCCCTTTTTATTTGCTCTGTCTGGTAGGTAGGGCAGAGCAAGAATTTCACTTAGCCTGAGCTCCCTGCCCACTGCCGTCCCTCTG
>JAVJGJ010000039.1:5278140-5292747 GCA_035590215.1 Microhierax caerulescens | reverse complement strand
TTTTTGCTGTTTGGACGTGGCTTGCTAACAGCAGCGCCCAGTGCTGCCTGCGAATAGGCTGGAGTTTCTGATTATTATTCTTATTCTTTCTTTTTTTTTTTTTTTTTTTTTTAAATAAGGAAAGGAACGTGAATTAATCACAGGGCAGGATGTAAGCAGATTTTTAAAGTAAAAGGCATAGCCACATGGGTCCCTGGAGTTGCCTGAGCCAAAAATAACATTTCAAGGTTTAATCTTGATGCAGTTTTTTTTGGGGGGTGGGGAAGCTGCAGGGGGGCACTGCACAGAATGCATTCAAGCCTGCCCCTTTCCAAGGTGATTGATCTGGCAGTGGCCTTTCTGATTTTCACAGGACTTGAGCGAGCAGAAATAAGCTTTTCCTGCAGCCTGTGACTTGGGAAGGGCACTGGGCACTTAATGCCCAAACATTTTGCAGACGAGCATCCTGCTGCAATGCAAGAAATGGCCCCGCTGCGGCAGCGACAAAGCAGAGCCCTGACGCGGATGCTGAGCCGACGTCCCCTGGCTGATGCGGCTGTGGAGATTACCTCTCAGCCCTCTTTCAGGTTTTCTTTTCTCCCCCCTCTCAGCCCTCTTTCAGGTTTTCTTTTCTCCCCCCTCTCAGCCCTCTTTCAGGTTTTCTTTTCTCCCCCGCACCGACTGGGGTGAAATGACCTTGGCTCAGGGGCATTCTCCGTATAAAGCCTGAGCTGTGCTCGCAGCCCACCAAGCAGCCGCTCCCCCTGTTGCAAAAGGCTTTGTGCTCCAGCAGGAGCGGCAGAGCTCTCTTTGAATACCTATATGTGAAATACATAATCTGGCTTTGGGTTTTCTCTTGTTCTGGAGCTGATGACTCGTAAACCTTCACTCTTCTCATTTCTCCTTGCTCAGGCTCTGGAGGTGCTGACTCTTCCCTCCTCGAGCAGAAGCATGCTGCCACTGAAACCAGCTTTCCAGAAGCGCTCAGTAACCAGAGCTGCTGCGGCCACCTTCGAGCTGCATGGACTTTGATGCCTTGGCTGCTTTCGAAAATGTAGCCATGAGCTTTCTGGTGGGAGCCACTGGGCTCCGAGCTCTTCTGAAACCTGGCCTGGTGAGCACCGCCTTACGGGGAGCCCTCCGAGAGGAACTGGGTCCAAAATATTTGTGTGCTGTCTCTCGTAAGTGTAGAAATAAGACAATGTAGCCACGCTATTGTTGCATTCTTTCAAACCAACAAGTCTTTGCGGCGTTACCTCCTAGTCATCTCGTGACACCTCCTTTCCTATGGAAATGGGCCCATCTGGGGATTCACGTGGTCCCGGGCAGATAATTGTAATGGTCCCCCCGGCCTTTAAAATCTATGAATCACTCCAGTATCTGGGCACTTTATGCACATTAGCGAATTAATCCTTACAGCCTCTCTGCAAGGGAGGGAATTATCGTTGTCATTGCTCAGATGGGAAATGGGTGAGATGGAGCCCAGATCTGCACGAGAACTGGGGGGTCACATCACTCACAGCCGTAACAGCTAACCTTTGGGCACCCAGCCCTTGGGGGCATCCGTGACCCTGCATTAGTTACCTCTGCAGTTGTGCCGAGTGAACAGGGAATATCTATCCAGGCTGCCACGTGGCTAGAAATCCATCTGAGCCCTGTCACGGCGAGATGTATGGATGGGGCGTAGGCAGCGGGTCTGCCGCAGCTGGGAAGCGCAAGGAGGATGCGCTGTGTCGGACACTGGGTGGGCTGGGATGTGTGCAGGAGGTCCAGCATCTCCTCGTGGCGTTGGCCTTGCCTTCTGCACACCACCGCCTCTCGGCTGGTGTGGGTGTCCTGCCCGCTGGGAGGACCCCAAATAAAGGAGGTGGGTACCCCTCAGCCCAGGCAGCGCCAGGAGAGCCAGGCAAACCCCTGGACCTTCCCTCAGCCCCCTCGCCCCGGGCTGATCGCGCCGCGATCGCTTGCTGTAGGGCAGTGCAGCAGCTGGACAGACTTCAGGAGTGAAACCTTGCTGTGGCTTCTTTTAAAGCTCAGCTTATCCATGCTGGAGCGCTTAGTGCAGTCATTTACCTCCCGCACTGCAGTTGTAAGACACGTGCTGTTTTCTTTTGTTTCCCCTGGTATCCAGGTGTTTCAACCATGTCACGGCAGTTCCGTGGTGTCTGTGGGCAGAGTCACACAACGCTGTGCTGGAGCTGGGGCTGGAGCAGCGTTTTGGCTTCCCTTTATTAATGACTGCTTATTAATCCAGCCGTGTGAGGAGCCTGATGGAGGCAGGTTTGGCTCCTCACCCCTTTCAGGTCTGGTGAGACGGTACCAGAGCTTGTGCTTTCAGCAAGGTGAAGTCTCCTTTTCACAAGTGTGCACCCCTGGAACAGTTTTTGCTGGGGCAGCCTACACCCGGTCTGTATTAAAGCTGAATTTTGACTAGGTGACTGGCACGGTGTGCAGCCAGTGTTTATGGTCTCTGAAAACTACTGTCAAGGTTAAAAAATAGCCGTGCAGCTTGTGCACTGGAGCTGCTGGGAGAGCCAGCGAGCACCTGGGCTCCTGCGTGGCCGGAGTGTTGGATACGGTGGGTTCGGCACTTGCCTGATCCTCCTTTTGCATCAAGCGCAGTTGTAGGCTTTACAAAAGCAAGGAAAAAACCCTGAGCAGCCCCTTGTTTCTCATATTGTGCTTATTAAACTGTTGGAAAAATCTCCTTCTGACTAAAAGATCAGGGCTACAGCCTACTGCTTTAGAGCTCTTGCTCTAATGGAGATGGTGCGTTGGTCCAGCTGGAAGTATTGTGTCCTATCAAATAAAGATTCTTAAATGAGCACATTTATTCATCAAGCTGTCACAGCCTGTTGAGTAAAGAATGCAGACTGGCCAGCCTTAGTCTGCCTCAAATCTGTTTTCTCCAAAAAGCTCTTGACAGTCTCTGGGGTAAATAAACCCAGCCCCATGTTTACCCAAATCCCAAATGTCACCCGTGTGCTCCATCCCTTGCGCTAAGGCAGCTGTAGGGTCATCATGAGGGGAGAGAAAAGCAGGAATCGGGGCTGTGTGTGGTGTTTGAACTCTTTTATTTTTACACAGCCCTTCGCCGCTGCGGCACAAAGGGTCGCTGCTGGTTTTGGGGCCGATTTGCAGCGCGAAGGCAGCAGTGTTATCCCAGTGCCCATCCCTCGCCCCAAAGAGTTTACAGCCTACATCTTCTTAATTCAGACACCCGCAAAATAGCAGGCTGAAATAACACTGCTGTATGTCAGCTGCTGATGGAAGGAGATTAAATATTAAAGCCAGTGCTGTGGCTTTAACTCATTCCGTTTTTTTTTTCCCCTACTCTTCCCCCTTTCTCCCCCCCCTGCTTTTCTTCTCTGTGTAAAATGACATGATTTAGAACTGAAGTGCCAGACTCAGCCTCTAGGTTTCGGCGTTTGGAAATGTATGTAGAAAGATATATTGTGTCTGTGAGCATTTCTGTGCAGGGAAAGAGAGAGCTCCCAAGCTAGTGAGACCACATAAAGATGTTAAATAGAGCTGTAACGCACACCGAAAGCAGGAAAAGTGCCCTAGAAAAAAAAAAAAAAAGTAAAAAAAAATAATAATCCTGCAATGGAGCAAAATGAAAGATTAAAATAAATTCAGTGGTGCCGAGGCTGGGCTGAAACGTGCCCCTCGTGGAGCCGGGGCTGGTGGGGAGAGCGTGAGGGGGGAGAGAAATGTGACCCCATTCTCCACCTCATCTTCTTGCTGCTTCCCTCATTGACCTAAAAATCTCCCATTTCTTTAGTACAAAACTGAGTCGGAGAATTGGGAATTTTCTTCCTTATCCTTTTTTTTTTTTTCCTCTGTCTCTGCATGTTTAGTATTTTGAGACACCACTGGAGCAGCAGCCGCTTGCCTGCTAAATATTCATCTGAAACCGGCTGCTCCTCTGTCCTCACAAAAAAACTTGATTTATTTTTCTCCGCTTACCGTAACCCACCTATTTTCCTGCGCTAACGGCTTGTCACCGCATCGCAAGGGGCGAGCGGAGTTGGCAGCTGAGTATGTTAAAAGCCAGGGTGGTTTTGGGCCAGAAACATGACAAAGTGTCAGTCGGTGCCCACCCTTTCTCCCCAGTCCCCCCTTCCGTGAGCACTTTATGGTGCGATGCAAAACGACGCTGCAAATTTTGTCTCCCTCGGAAAACGGCGGCGGTTCGCTCGCTTCTCCTTTGTTCGGTGGCATTTTGGCGTCGCCAAGATTTGTAACGCTGTTTGGAAATGAGTCACGTTTGGGCTGGAGCAGAGCTGAGGGTTTCGGAAGCTGCGGGGAGGAAAGAAACCCAGAACACGTGTATCTTTAGCAAAACTGTTGAGAAATTTTATTTAAGGTTACGGACCAGATCGGGGAGTGGTGGCTGGGAAAGCCGGAGCGTGTGTGCCTGGGGTTACATGGGCAAAAGCCTCTTTGCTTTTCTTCCTGCAAGCATGTTAAGACCCACCAGCTCTTAATTTCTTTTAATTTGAGCCTCAGTTACGAGTCAGCATCAAAAGCACCTTCTGATACAACGTGTTTGAGGGGCGCTTTGCATAATACACTTGTTACTGCGGCGAGGGGGAAGATGGATGGGACATATGTGGATGCAGCCGTTGTCTCGGCAGTGCGGTCCCTTGCCTCTGCTAACGTGTGTCCCCCCCCTTGCTGCACGGCTCCCGGGAAGGCGCCGCGGTGGCTTCCAGCCTGGAAAACGCAGATTTGCTCGATTAAAAAAAATGAGTCATAAATAAGCATTGGAAAGAGCAAGGGAACCCAGGGTGTCACGCTTGAACTATTCACAGAAACAGGTGGCTTTGGGTTGGCTTGTTTGTTGGATGGTTTAAAGAGAGAGAAAAAAGGAAGGGGAAAAGGGCAGAAATCCTTTGCTACAGCAGCAGCTTTTTCTAGAAATGAGCCTGATGTTGCACGGCTCCTGGATGCATAAAAATCCTGCAGTACGGCCCGTGCAATGCCCTCAGCCTCCCGGTTTGTCGCAGTCTATTAGGAGAGGCGCAATCCATCCTCGGGTCTTTATGATTATTTGCTTTAACCCTGTCCCTACCTCTCCCCCCGTTTCCTCGATCTCGATGCTTGGGGCTGGTGCAGCCGCTCAGAGCAGCCCCGCGGTGGGTGATGCTGCCCTTTTGTTGGGGTTTCAGCGATGCCCCCACGCACCCAGCCCTGCCTCTGCGCTCTCACAGGGGGGATGCGAGCTCCCCCCCCCCCATGCAGCACATCCCTAAAGCCGTTGCAGGTGGGGTTTTATCCCACCATTCTCTTGCAGGTGGAATTTCAGACGGCATCTTTAACAGCATGTGAAATGCATCCCCTCCCAGTTTGATGGTGTTGGTGCTTTGGGCCGCACCGCGCTGTCGCAAAGAGGCACGGGCAGGGACGGCGGGCAGCCGCCTCCATCCTGCTCCATAAAGCCACAGCCTGAATTGCCGGATGGGTGCCAGCTCTGCCGCATGCCATCCAAAAAAAGTTGCCTGACCCCTAATAGCACCTAATTCGTCCCTCCATTAGCCAGCAATAAAGCGGAGCATCTCACCGAGCGCGGCAGATTTGTGTTTCCTACATTGGTTTCAGCCGCCGCGTGGCCCCGCCACTTAAAAAAATGGATTATTAAAAATATTTGTCCCCCGTTCCCCAGAAGCCCCGTGTAATGGCTTTTTCATTTTGAGCAATGTGTTCACACACCGCTTCTCAAACAATCTGTCCCGCTCTGGTTTTGCTTAATGCTCGGCAGCGATTGTGTTACAGTTGCTCTCGGGGCGGCTCTCTCCCCCACCCTGCTGCAGGATGTACCCGTAAAACACAAAATGCATTTATTCACGATTTTCTAAATTGTTTCATTTCAGAGGTTTACAAACGAGGACCACCTGGCGGTTCATAAACACAAGCATGAGATGACATTGAAATTCGGCCCTGCTCGAACTGACTCAGTCATCATAGCAGGTATGTGGCGTTCAATCCAGGCCAGCTCTGAAAATGGTGCACATTAATATAGCATGACTGCAAGATTAATACCAGGGACCAGATGCACTGAAAAACGTCTCTACCTCCCATAAAAAGCTCTTGTGATCTGCATTTAATCAGGAGGAAAGGAAAGCCAGAGGCTTCCAAGTTTCTATTTTTTTTCTTTTTTTATGGTAGTATCAGGTTTTGTGGGGTTTGGGTTTTTTTTTTTTTGTTGGCTTTTTTTTTTTTTTTTAAGCTCTCACCCTTTTTATTAAGACTGGAAGATTTATGGACAAAAGGTCTTTCACGTTTCTGCATGTGCTTTGAGGACGATGAACAAAATCTGACAAACCCAGCTTCCTCTCCTCAGCCCAGGTGTCAATTTTCCTGAGCTTTTAGGCTAGCAGTTAATAAATTAAAACACCATCGAGTGCACTGGCTACTGCCGAGAGTGCATTTGCAGAGCCCAAATGGCAGTACACAGTCAATGCAGCCTTTATAACGTTGGGGAAAAAAAAACCAGCCCACATATATTGTTGTCTGGCAGCAGATCATTGCCGGTTACAGATACTCTCCTGCCTTGTCAGTCCTTGTTCGTTTGGGCTTCTTAAAAGGGTGTGAGGTTTGCGTTCCCGCTGGATGAAAAGGCTGTTGCTGAGGATGGGAGGAGAGGAGGAGATGCGTTCTGAAGCCTGGAGAGCTCGTAAGGGGAAACGCATCTGCTGCAAGAGCCTGGCACCCTTCTCCCAGGTTCATCTCCAGCCCAAATTCGGTGTGGAAGTAGGAAATAGCAATTTGGTTGGTTTCTTAAAGCCTCCAAGTTAATTGCAGCTGTGGGTAGGGTCGTAAGCGAGCTCGTGCAGCCGTTGCTGGAAGGACAGAAAGCTGCTCCCAGGGGAGGGCTCCCAGGGACAAAACGGGCTCCCGGAGATGGAGTGAATTTTAAACAGGATCAGGCTAATGGGAGTTGATGGTGAAGAATTTGGAGTGGGGGCTGAAAAAACCCTCAGATTCCTAAAGGTCGTTTTTGCTTCAGTTCACCCCTTTTTGAAGCAGGGTGCACGGCGGGAGGGTTAGCTTTTGCCTGATTAACCCAGGGTGTAGACGGGCCAGGTGGTGATGGGGGAGCAGAAATGGGGCACGGTCCCATCTCCAGCCAAAGTCCCACCTGCTCTTAACAGGGATGCAGCATTAAAAGCCCTCATCTGCACAACTTCCAGAGCTGCATGTCCCTCCTCTGCACCAGCTGTCACAGGTAAAACCGTGGGTGGGGTGAAAGGCTCCAGTTTTAGCACCAGGAACAAGGTCTAGCCCCCTCTCCCAGCTCCTCCGGGCTGACACTCGCTGGGTTGCTCTGGGTTAAACCACAAAGGAAACAAAAAACCACCCAAACTTACTTAGCTGTGGTCGGTGCAAGACCAGCCTATTTAACACCGACTTTGCCTGGCTGAGATCTCGATGGCAGATAGAGCTGCCGGGGGGTTTGCAAGGGCTATAAAGCCTGCTGGCTTTGAGATCGAGGGCGTTATTGCCCTACATTCCTAACATCCTTTTTCTTTTTTAAGCCACCATTTTGTCTTTGGGTTTTCTTGTTCTCTCCCTCCCTCTTGCTTTGTGCCGAGTCCAGGGCGGCAGCCCGTGTGTTAACGAGCAGGAGGGTTCAGCGTAAGTCTCTTGCCGCAACTCCGTGGTTAAGCTAAAGAGAGTCATAAAGAATTGTTCTCTCTCTGCCGGTTATAGCTGGCAGCAGAGAGGCTTCTTTAAATAGGAATGTGCATTTCTGGGGTGTCGCTGTGGGTGGAAGAGCTGCTGCCATTCCTGGAGGTACGGATTGGGGAAGGGTAGGATGAGAGGGGTTATAGGGCTTTGCTTTGTGGCATTGTGCAAACTTCTGCCGGAGATCTGGGCCCTGGGCTGGCGTGCACGGCTCAGAAGGACATTGCTAAGTGGGGAATGGTCCGAGAAGAGCCCCGAGAGCTGTTAAAGCACTGGAAAAACAGCCTCCTGCTGAGATCTTTAGTTGACAAAGTTCCTTGGTTTAATGAAGAGAGATTTGGGGGGAACCGAAGTGTGCTCAGAGGAGGCCTTTGCTTTATTAGCAAAACCGAGAGGTAGGGTTTGAAGTCAGGCTGGAAATAAAGTGTAGTTCTGCGACAGCAAGGCGAAGTAATCACCAGTATCGCTTCTTGAAGGCTGTGGGAGCCTCTCCACCACTGGCCAGTTTGAAATCCAATGGGATGTTTTCCATAGATGCTTCAGCTCTACGGAACGGGGAGCATCCGTGCCAAACGGCCGATGCTTTATGCAGGAGGTCAGGTGGAACTATCTCAGGGATCCCCTTTGAGCTTAAAAATCTATGTAGTTTTCTGTCAGATGGATTCTTTCGGTGTAATGTGCTCGTGCCGGGCTCCCGCTAGTACCTGGACTCCTGACCTAACGTCACGCAGAAAAACGAGGCTCACTGGGAGCGGGGAGCTCGCGTTCTGCTTTATAGCCTGGGTGATGGCCAGAGAGATCATGACTCAACGTGATAATATGGTGGAAAACGGGCCCCAGAGGGATTGCTTTGGACAGTGGTGGTAATTATTAGCACTCCCACGTAGCCATCTGTCCTAGGATGTGCATTAATGTACGGAGCCGGCACAGGGAGGGAAGCAACGCTGCCCAGCTCTATTCCACATCAGCAGCAGGGCTGCTCCGATCAGCTGTTTCCCCTCTTGTCGCTCTGTATTTTTGAGATCTGCTGTTTCAGGGAGATCAAACCCTGCTATTTTCCTTCCTTGCAGCAGCGATTCAGCTGAGGACAGGCAAAACGCTGGGGCGGGAGGGACAGGACACGACCCACAGGCCGGAATTTCAGAGAAATCACTCCGCGCTTCTCACTGCAGCCATTATTTCTTTAAAGAGCATTGCAAAATCAATTGGTTTTCCCATTTCTGAATTGCCACTTGCTTTGCAAACACGACACGCGCCTTAGCAGAAAAGCATCCAGGCTTCCACAAAACAGAGGCCACGTTTGCTAGGGGTCCCCAGAGAGGACTAAGGTGGTTAAAATGAATTTTCTAGCCTCTCTTTGACCAACGCTTGGTGTTACAACCCAAACAGATCAGACTCCGACCCCAACTCGGTTCTTGAAGAACTGCGAAGAAGTGGGACTCTTCAATGAGCTGGCCAGCTCCTTTGAGCACGAGTTCAAGAAAGCCACGGAGGATGACGAGAAAAAGGCAAGAGGCAAAGGCCACCGCTGCCGTAAAACTGAGCTGGGCGCATATTGTGGGGGCTGGAGCGGGGCCGGTGCTGTTCTGATGAAAGGCATATGTTGTAGGCTAACTAAGTGTGGTCTCAGATTTAATATGCTGGCTTGCTTGGGACTTTATTTTTTTAACTTGAGTGACTTTGGCTGGCTATTCTGCAATCCGAGGCCTGGTGAGAGCGGATTTTAATGGTTTATTATTCCTTTGGCTTTTCACTTCAAAAAAAAAGAAGAAAGAAAAAAAAAAAAAAAAAAAAAACCAGCACCCCAAATACCTCCCACCGTGGGAAGGAGATGCAGGAAAAGAGCAGGACTTTGTTAAGTGCTCGGGGTCTGAGCAAAAATTCACTCCGAGCCTCCCAGGGGATGGAGGTCCTTAACGATGATGCCTTTAAGGTGCAGTCAAGGGAGAGGGGACAAGCTCAGCCCGGTGCCTTTAGCATTTGAAGGGTGTCAGGGTTCATGCAAAGAGAGAGGGGCTCCACGCAGGAGCGAGGAACAAAGAGCTCCCTCACATGCAAGTAGTATCGATTCAGGCTGCCCCTGCCAACCTCAGGAGCACAAGGGTCTGAAGGACAACAGGATCTCGTCAGATAGCAGCTAATTAAGGACATTTCCCCCCCCCTCCCCTTTCCAGGATCTGAGGAGCAGCAGATGCGTATTGGGCTCTTAGACTGGCACATACATTTACTAAATTGATATATGTATGTACATACGCTCGCAGTCAGCGGCGCTGCTCGGAAATAAACTGCAGGAGCACAGCCGCGTAAATCTTCACCAAGATGGGGAACGGAGGAATTCAGAATTAAAACTGAAAACTGTCTTTCACCCACTCTCCCAATAACAGGGCTCTTTAAAGCAGAAATTGATCTCTCTCATTGGTATGCTGCAGGGCCTTGTCGGGGCTGCGTGGCATTTTATGCTCTGAATTCCCTGCCTTTTGTTCTCCGCAGCCCAGACCCCAGTGCTGGGAGAAGGTGGTTGCTTTTCGTTTGTGGTTTCACATATAAATGGTTGAGCAGCCCACAGTCTAGCCAGTCGGTTTATATGTAAGACCACCCATCTCCTGGGCTGCGCTACCTAATAGCCGGAGCGGAGATCCTTTAGGCTGTTAGATGTTTTCCTTTTCTGCTTTCGGATGACTGCAGTCTAAATATTTCTGCCGGCAGCTGGGTGAAAGGGGCGGCGTGAAGCTTGGGGTGGTTGCAGGCGTTAGGGAAAGCATCATCCCTCCTAGAAAATCTCTGCCCAGGCGAGGTCCCCCGGCCCAGATGGCTTGTCACCCGCCGAACCTGGCCAGGGCTGCCTGCTGCATTTCTGAGATGCTTTCGACATTTGGCCGCATCAAGCCCAGTTGCTGCTGTTGTGTTTTGTCCTCCAGTTCCAAGGGTGGTCTCGACACCAGCATGTTAATTAAAAACATCGGCACAGCAGGAGCTTCCCTGGAGGCACTTTAAGTGGTTTGAAACTTTCCTGCATTTTAATCCCTTCTCCTTTGTGATTCCCAGTGCAACATCTCTGCTTAAAAGGGCAGGTAAATGGTTACTGCACGTAGCGCAAGCAAAGCTCCTGCGTAAATCAGCAGAGCGGAGGTGCTGGAGCCGCACCCCACTCAAGAGCAGCAAGAACATCCGTGGATGCCTGGATTTACCCTCTTGCTGCAATTTTTCCTCCCTGGAGAGGACTTAAAATGCAGCAAAGGAGGAGGTTTAGGTTAGACGCTAGGACGAACTGTCAGCGGTCGGGCAAGTGAAGGAAGGAAGGCGCTGGGATTGATTGTGGAGGGGGGGAGAGCAGGCTGGACAAACAGCTGTCAGGACTGATTTAGGGAGAGTTTCTCCTGCCCTGGACGGACGGAAGGAGGGACCGGGTGATTTGTGAGGTCTCTTGTAGCCCAGTTGAATGCAGCAGCATCCTGCAGTCGGAGTCTCTCTCCATCGCGTGCTCCTCCAGTGCTCCCACACGCCATCTTCTCCCAGGTCTTGTCTTCCTCCAGGTCTGGGGAGGGGAGAGGTGGCCGCTCAGTTTAGTCATCCCCCCACCTTGTTGTCACCTTGCCCTTTTCCCGTCCCCAGCAAGTCATTAACTGGTTAAAATGGGGCACATGGCATTGCTGGAACCCAGGGTGGTGGCAAGTTGCCAGGTTCAGGCATATGGTTGGGTTTTATTTTAATGGGGCGCTCATAGATATTTAATAACTTGCATGGCTCTTTGTTTGCTTTTGATAATCGGGTAATAAAATAATTCAGGCTGATTTATACAATGCTTTACAGCTCTTCTGTGAATGAAAGTGCCTTCTGTAACTCGCAGGCATTTGGCTTTGTTACCTGTTCTCCTTAGCAGAGCCCTTTTATGAAAAAAAACCCAAAACCAAAACCCAAAAAACCCTAACCCATGGAAAGAATTGTGTGTGTGTGTGACTGAGAAATCACAAAATGGTGCCATCTGGGGCAGAGACTGTCTTTCCTAGGCCTCCGTCTCTGTTTGGACAGGACCGGCACAGCGCAGCACCGCTCTCTGCCTCGGGCTCCCAGATGCTACTTCAGTACAAATAAATAATAATAATTTGGCAAGAGCTCAGAGCTGTAGCTCTTCCTCTGGGAGCAGCCGAATGTTTCACAAACAATATGAGCTAATTGTCCTTTCAATCTGTGACTGGTTTTCCTGTAGAGTGCCGGAGCCCTGGACATGTCTCTGCCCTCCACGCCGGACATCAAGATAAAGGAAGAGGAGCCGGTGGAGGTGGACTCTTCCCCGCCGGACAGCCCTGCGTCCAACCCGCAGTCGCCACAGAACAAAGAGAAGGTGGGTCACCCCGACCATGCCCTGCAGAGCCATGGGTCTCTCCTCCGGAGGAGGAGAACAAGCTTCTCCACTTGGGTGCCAAGGCCTGATTTGGGCTTGTGAGGTTCCTGGTTTAGGAGAGAGAAAAGCTTGTTCGCTGAAATACACCTTTGCTGCCCTTAAGTCTCCGCGTGGATTTGGCTAATGCAGGAAGCCCTGCCTTTCATCCTGGGAGCACTTTTCTGGCAGGGCAGAAGTGCCAGACAGGTAACGTGTCTTCTCCCAGACCGGCTCCCTGTGTCCGGAGGGGGCTGGTGGTTCAGAGCAGGTTAGGCTGGGTGACACGTTCTCTTCCTGCTGGCTGGCGCTGGAGCAGTAGTTCGGGGAGGGGGATTATTTCCCAGAGGCTGCTGCAGGCAGCAGGAGTCTGAATTTCTGTGCCACGCTCCCTGCACTGACATCAAATCATTGTGGCTTTGGGTACGTTGCTCCTCTCCGTGCCTCGGTTTCCGTGGCAAAGGTGCCTTAATTTCACTAAATCACTTGTAAGTCATCAGAAGGAAGAGACAGCCAGGTGGTTATTAAGCTAATAAGTAACAGCATGTCTCCTTTTGTCTGTTGATCCTCTTCAGGAGATCACCTCCAAGCCTGTAATCATTTCTACGCCTACTCCAACCATCGTGCGCCCAGGCTCGCTGCCGCTACACTTGGGTTACGACCCACTGCACCCCACGCTGCCTTCCCCAACCTCTGTCATTACCCAGGCCCCCCCTTCCAACAGACAGCTTGGGTAAGTACAGAAGAGGGACACGCACGCCGAGGTTTTTCTCCCATACCGTCAGGCTTCCTGGGCAGTAATTAGGTACCTAAATAAGTTCCCTGATTGTCAGAACAACCGAGATGCCACGATTCCCGCTGCGGCTGCTTGGGCATAAGGGCCTCGTTGCAGCGCTGTCTACAGAAGCAGAATGGGGTGTAAGTGCAGAAAGCAGGAACTAATTGTCGCAGTGTAACGAAACGAAGCAAAACTCACCGCGGGGAGAAATTAAACCCAATCCCCAAACACGCTGACATGACACTCGCTGTCTACGATGGGAGTGTGGCCTGACTGGGGACTCCCAAGTTGCTTTTGCAGCCTGACGCGGTGGAGAGAGCTCAGCTAAACTGGCGGTAGGAAATTGTCTGGTTCTTTAATGGCTTTGGGATTTTCTCAGACAGCTGTTGCCTCTGAAGTGTAACCTCTTCTGCAACCTGCTGGCCTCCTTCATGGTCAGCTTCTGCCTCGGGAGCTGTTTGTTTCAGCAGATCTAATGACCTGCTCCTTTTTGCCCCTTTAACAATCTGGATCGGAGGCTCCAGAGCGCTGGCTGCCGCGGTTATGAGCCTGCCACACCGTTAGGTAGCTCCGGCCCTGCACATAAAAGGAAGGAGCCTGAAGGATGCAGGAAACACATTACAATGAGCCCTCAGGAGACGTATATTTAGCCCCACTTCTATTCTTTGGTGTCAGGATGCTTCTTTTTTGCTGTGGTCCTGGCCTCTTTCTAATTACCCTTGTTTGAGGCTGGCTCCTTACATTAACAAGGCCATTTTTTTTGGCTGTCAGTTCATATTTTTGTGTGTGTTTTTTTGCTTTGACCCTCTGGCACCATCAATCCAGACTTCCTGATGGAAAGTTTTAAATCCTGTCTTGAGGCGTTAAGGGGTTAAGCGATTGTCCTGGGGTTTTGAAAGGGCATTATATTCCTTCTGTAACCCAGTGAAGCAGAGACTTACGGGGCTGTTTGGAAACAGAGTCCCCTCACACTTGGAGGCACGAAAAAATCAGAACTGGAGTAGGCAGGCTAGACTTTAATACGATTTTATGGGCCCTTTGCAGCCCATGGGGGTAGATCCCTCCTAGGGCGCTCTATGGAGAGGTGGGGCTGCAGCTGTAACGAGGGTCCCTGCTTTAGGGCCACTGTGGACGTGGTGGGGTTGTCAGTGTGACAGAGATGGAGGGGAGGCTGTGACCTCCCTGTAACTCGGCTTGTTAGGCTGGAATTTTCAAAGCAGCCTGGAGGATTTGGGATGCCCAATAGAAATGAATGAGAGTCGAGCGTTCACGTTCCCAAGGCAGCCTTAAAAATTCCAGTCTGAGTTATTGGCACGATGAACTCCCCCCTCTGACCCACGTCCCCTGCTTCTCCCCACCCTGCCGGTACTCCATGCCAGCAGAGCTTCCTCTGAGGATCGCAGGCAGCCCAGCCTCCTCCATCCCTTTCCCTGGGCTGGCAGAGGAGGCAGCAGCGAATTTTTTTTTCTCCCTCCCCCAAAGTCAGGCTCCCAGCAGCTCTGCTCCGCTCTTCCCAGCTCGTCTCTGCCTCCATTCGGTTCCCTGCCGCGCTGTCATGAACGGAGGAGCAGGGGATCAGCCCTTGCTGGCAGGAATCGTTTTCTTCCTCTCCCGTTGCCTCGAGCAGATCGACTCCGGCTTTTCCTCCAAGGCAGAGTCCGGAGGGTCCGTGCCGGAGCACGGAGAGGTTTGTGACACTCCAAAATGAAGCCAAGGGGGGTGTGCCTGTTTGTCACCACCCGCAGAAACGCCGCCGCCTTTGAAGCGGTTGCAGCAACGC
>JAVJGJ010000039.1:5122428-5156596 GCA_035590215.1 Microhierax caerulescens | reverse complement strand
TGGACCCTGGCGTTGGTAGCTCTACCCCCCTTTATCCTCTTTCTATACTTTACTTTCTTTCTCCTTTTTCCCCTATCACATATGTGTGCTGATGAGCACACAATAAAGTGGTTTTTGGTTGTCCGAATCCCTGGTGTATTTATAACCTTTTGTACTCCGAAATCAAATAAAAGAACCTAACCACGAATCCGATCTTTGGTTCGCCACACACGCCTGCCCCTGTCACCTGCAGAGCGGCGGCCGTGGTACCTGGAAATGTGCTGAAGGCATCAGAGCCGAAGAGGTCGGTGGAGTCCTCTGACGACAAGTCCTGGGTGAGGATGGAGGAGGACCTTGCTGCCCCCCTGTTGCCAGGGTTGCTTCTCACAGGGGGCTAGAAGAGAGAGCAGGACATGAGGAACAGGGCTGGGAGAGCAATTTGGCGGCATTCGCTCGCCCGCTGCCAACAGCATCAAGGTTCTTGCACTGCGATTTTAAAATCCTCGCTAACAAGAAGTCATGGGATGAAGGGGGTTTGGTGCATCTGGGCAGGAACCGCTTGGTCCCGTGCATGGGAAGGGGGGTGTGTGTGCCCCAGACGTACCCGAAACTTGTTGAAGTCGGCATATGTGGGGTCGTAGGTTTTGCGATGAGCCTCGAGGAGGATGTCGATGACTTTCTGCTGCTCCTCCGAGAGTTTGGGCTTCAGGCTCTCCTTGAGTGCTTCCTCCTCCTTGCGCTTCAGTATCATTTCACGCTTCCTCTGAACCTCCTCGTCCGTCAGGATGACTGCAGGGACAGGGAAAGTGTCAGAAACAGGGACTAAAGCAACCCTGAGTCACTGCAGCCGGTATCCCCATCACTTTGCTAATCAGTTATTAAACCTGCATCAACCCCATCCTGCTCCTGTCCTCAACTGCCAGGTCAAGGCTTCCCGCTATGAGACCAGCGCAGTTCAGAGCCCACTTGGGTGCTAGGACTGGGTGCGATAAGGTCACGTCGGCGCTGCCACGTGTCTGCTCCGTGCTGCAACCTTGCTGTTTGCTCTGTGCTTTTGGGTGAAAGAAATCTTGATCCTGCAGGACTCGGGCCCGGGTGTTCATCCCGCTCCAGTGCCTCTTTTGGAGCCTGACCACAGAGGGAGCCCGATGCGGCACCGCTCAGCCTCTGTGTCCGGCTACCAGCCGCAGCAGCCATAGTCTGGGTACCCAGCAGCGCTTCGGCAGCATCGCAAGTATTTTTAAGCTAAGGGGACATATAATCCCAGGGTTGTGTATTTATGGCTTGTACTATGGGTGACAGCCTCTGGCAGTGGCCAAGAGCTGGACTCGAAGGCGATATGCAAGGCTTCTCCCGTTTATTTAGGGAAGGGGAGCACCCACGGGCAACTGGGGCTCAAATCTTATCTTTCTGAAAAGAACTTAAAGACCTGAATAACCTCACAGGGTTGAAAGAAAAGAAAAATGTCAGGGAGCCGCAGCAATCTCTTGGCGTAGCAACCCCCCACCCTCGTAACAGAGTCACACATTCACAAAAGTGCTCATTAATACACATCCACCGGCAGGTCCTAAAAATAGCAATGGCCACTCCTCAGGACATTGCCCTTTAACGTTTCTTACTCCTTTAGCCCTTGAACCAGTCATTAAAGAAAACCTCAGGCACGTTATCTGATGACAAGTTGGGCTGCACAGAGGTTTGATGCCGGGCGAGTCGAGGTGCAATTTGGGATGAGAGGTTGGCGAAGGGCAGCGGGAGCCACGGTCGCAGGGCTCGAGGCAAGGAACCGTTTGCAGTCCCTGCTCCTTTCTGCCACCTCTAGCCGACGGCATTTTTCCAATACCTTTTCAGACTTGCACAATCTCAGAGGAGACTTGAAGATCTGGGAGGCAGGGGCCAAAAGATCGCTCCCACGATTGGCACATTACGGGCAGCTGTGCCAGGGACAGCACAGGCTTCCTGGGGAGAAAAATGAGGATTTTGCCATCTCCCGTCCTGGCTTATTACAAAAGATCCATCTGGGTGCTGCATGCAAGAAGGGAAACTGTTCACAGATGAGGCAGCATCTGTGGGGAAAGAGCCACGTGGGGCTGGGAACGAGGATGGGGCAAACAGCCAAGCACTTGAGCTGTGCCCGTGGTGTTCAAAGTCTTTGCCAACATGGTCTTCCCCAAGCACTGGGGCTTCGGAAGGGATTATTGCAGGTGTCTACACCAAATTCCAATCCTGCAAAGACTAGATGACCTTTAAAGGTCCCTTCCAACCCAAACTATCCCATGAAAATTAGGAAGTACCTACAGAACTGATTGGAAAGAAAAAGATGTTTCTGTGCTGGGGCAAGACTGCAAGGGAAATCAGCTTGGGATTTCCACCCGCCTTTAGGAAATCCAGCCCTCAAACAGATTCGAAACAGTGAGGCAGCAGCACTTCTCACTCTGGTAAGAGCTGAAAACCAGGAGGATTTTACAAAGCATCACTTTGGTGGGGGAACAAACGCTGGCAGGGTTTGCTCCCCCCAGTACCACCACCCTGTACAGGATCTGCGCGGCACAGCAGCCAGATCCGCTGTACATCCCAGGGCTGCTGGCTGCACGTTGCTGTGAGCCCGCTGCCAGCGATGCAGACAGAGACAGACGGCAGCGGGTCCCAGGTTTGGTGTTTAATGCTCTGACAGGACTTGCTGGAGCCTAAGACCCAAAGGAAGCTCTTCAGGTGTTTAAAAAAACCAACAGACTGAGGTAAATTGTGATTCCCTTCCAGTCTGTCTTGTGTTGCAAAGGCCAGTGCCACCGCACAGCGGTACTCGTGCAAGCCGCAGCACAGCCCAGCATCAGCGCTGCAGACCGGGAGCCACCCCCGGCGCTCCTGGTTATGCTGGGGAGCAGTAAACCTGACCAGCACCTTGCCTGGTCGTGCCGGAGGAATGGGTTTGCGGTAGGACCGGGGGTAACACGGATGAGGGATGCCTGCCTAGTGATTTCCCTGCTTTATGAAGTCCTGGGGAAAAGGACTCGACCCTCGGTTGTACCCGCCAAGGATGGATGCTGCCCAGCACATCCCTGCCTGCCTCGAGGGGGAATACGGGACCAGGAGGCGGCTCAGCGCCTGCACCTTTCCCTCGAGGTCCCAGCTCATGCCCCAGCTCCGATCTCTTTCCAAACACCAAGCCGGAGACGTCCAGCCACAGACTCCTGGCACAACCGGCAACGTGGCTGAGCAGCTTGTGGGCTGCCCTGACCCGACGCCCGCGCGGAGGCTGAGATAACGTCGGCCCATCGCTTGCAGACAGACGCTGGCCCTCTCTGCAAGACGCCACAAGGGCAGCAGGGAAACCACGGCCGACACCGAGGGTAGCACCGAGGTTACCGAGCACACGAGGACCCAGCCAGCTGGGTGAGGATACCAAAACCTGCAGCCCCAGCCAAAACCAGCGGCTTGGGCATGCCGGAGGGCGGTGTGGGGCAGCACGAAGGCAGACTGGCTCCATCAGGCGAGGAAAGAGCTGCCAAATGTAAAGCAAAAGTGAAATTTTAGGAAATGTCAGGCACGATACGCATTCACTGGATGCAGTCTGAACATTTCACTGAAGATTGAATGGTGGCTGCTTCTGCCTGCCCCAGCAGGAGCTGGGGACACCGTCCAGCCCCAGGGGTGCAGAAGGTCCCACGGCTGTTCCCCCAGCCTGGAACAACCTGCCTGGCACGGCCGTCAGGGCAGGGTGGAATCTGGGATCTCGCTGGGACAGCGGTGGTGGTCCGAAGCCGAGCTTGTGTCCCCTGGTTGACAAGAGGACCGCAGAAACACCCCTCGCAGCAGCAGCTCTGGGGGAATGCATGGCTAGATGAGGGCCAAGCAGCAAGAGCAGCAGCACAGCGCGCCGTAGGGACAAGGTACATGCATCAGGGTCAGGAGCAGCCCTGCAGGGTGCTGTAACCCCACTTAACTGCCAAGGATGCCCAGGATCACTCTGCAGCAGCTCGCACAGTGAACACCCCAGATGCAGCCCTGAAAGCCAAGGAGCGAAGCCCAGCTCGTCCCTGCTGCCTCTCCCAAACCTGCACCTTTCAGCCCCGCTGACCTGCCCCACACCCCGGCTGTGACTGTCCCTCATGAGGCACCTTTGTCATCGGAAGACGGAGCGTTTCTCAAGGCAGGTGTAACTGGCAGCACAGCCAGCAGGGACAGGGATGGAACAAGGGGTGGCACGGACAGAAAAACCAAATTGCACAACAGACACTCCAACATCGTGATGGCTGGAGCGGGGGTCATGAGATGCTATGGGCTGGCCGGACAGGCTGCATCTCCTGGAGCACGAGGGTTTGCACAGAGAGCAGAGCAGAGGAAAGCTTGCAGCGACAGGCAAGCAGCAGTAATTGAAAATTCAGGTCCTGGACCTGCACCGGAGCAAATTGGAGCAGCGACCGCAGCTGCGGGGCCCCCAGCTACTGCCCTTCCCCACCAAGGGGGTTACGTCCCTCCGACGCAGCTCAGCCACGGCTAACCGAAGCGATGCTTGCACAGATTTCAGAGAGGGCTTTCCAGATGCTCAGCACCTGCCAGCTTCCAAGCCTGCTCTAATTACAGAGGACGCTGGATGTTTATAGCATGTGCTTTCAAGCCCACGGGGAGCGGAGACGCTTCCCAGTCATCCCGCGAACGCCGGCCACCACCAAGTGACGTTTTCCTGGACCTGGTCAGGTCTCTTCCCTCCCTCTCGTGCTCCTGCTTTGCCTCTCGGCCAGTGCCCGGCGTCAGCACGGGTCCCAGAGGCCGGTATTGCACAACACCGCGCTGCAGCAGCTCCTGGGCCGGGAAATAACATGTTCCATGTTTGGAGCAGCAGGGACATTTTTTTGCTCGGAGGATCACTGCCTATTCGGGGAAGTGGAGCAGAGCTGGAAAGGCCACCTCCCTCCTTGCTCACCCTCATCCCATAGTCCCACCCTCAACAACCGTAACCCTGCCGGCTCCTGCCGCCCTTGCGCTGCCCACTCCCTCGAGTGTCGCTGCTCCTCTCCTGACCGATTCGGGAAATTCCCCGCTCTCCACACAATCTGCTCCTCTCTCTCCCTGACTCCGAGATGATGGTTTATTTTTCTCCTCCCTTTTGGGGATTTTCAGCACTGAGATCATAAACTGAGCCTCGTGGTGAGGATGCTGAGTGTCAGCTGCCCGTGACTACAACCAGATCCCGGCAAGGCTTTTCCTTGGAAAAGGGGAGAGAAGATCCACGGAGTGCTGACCCCAGGCAAGCTATAGACCTTGCTGTGGCACCAGGGAGGGGGATTAGCTGCAATCACCTTCCCCAATGCCCAAGGACCCAGCTGCAGAGGGACAGACTGCCCCAGGACATGGCTAGGGACCCTCCCATGAAGATTCACCGATTCCCAGCTGACTGGCACTATGTCAAGCACAAAAAAATCCCCCAGCAGCAAATAAGGGTGGCAGGGAGAGGACAAATTCAATGCCGTGAGACTGTTGCAGCTCTGGGGAGTCCATGGATCCCTCCAGCCTCTTGATTTGGTGGTGCATAATTTATCTTCCCGCTTTGCAGGAACACCTTTAGACCACGCAGGACAGTCGACCTGTTCCCCGTCCCTGTGTAAATGCGCTGTGAACATGGGAGAGCTGTTACAGATTGGGGGGGGAAGGGGCAGAGACACTGAGGGAGGTGAATCACCCAAAGGTTAAGGGTGGCTGCAGAGCCCAGGTCCACCTAATACCCTGTGCCTTGGCCAACACGGCCCCGAGGGACGAATGGCCCTTCTCGAGCTCCGAGCGGTTGGCAAAAGGTAATTCTGCAGGGCAGAAGGGGTAACCGCATCTTCTCATCACCCAAACCACGGCCAAAGCAGGCAGGATAGTCCAGCAACAGACTCTTCACCCCACTTTAAAGTTCGTTCGTGTTAAGCATCATCCTAGCAGAAACCAGCAGCAAGCAGACGGGGCAGCGACGGCATCCCTAGGCTGGAGACCTGCCCTCCTTGGAGCCATCCGGAGGGAAACTGCTCCCGAGAATGGCAAAAGGCACATTCCCCAGATGCCATGGCCTGGGTGTGAGGTGGACTTCGCCGCACCCCACAGCCCCCCAAGCTTGCCCTGTGCTTTACCCTGCTCAGATAAGACAGATGAAAAACCACAAATATTTGCTAACGTTGGCTGTGGACAGCGCGGGGTGAACCCAGGCGTTGCGGCAGGGCTATAAATCCTGCTCCATACCATAACCTCGGCTGCCCTCCAGCTTCCACCGCCTCCCCTTCCTGGTCCCTTCTCAGGGGACAGTGGCTGCGGGGACAGTGGCTGCCCCCAGCTCCCCGGGGGGTGCTGCTGGCTCAGGGTTTTTGCTCTGTACGAGCCTGAACACACACGATCCCTTTGCCTTGCTGCGCCTCCCAGACAAGCGCTGGCTCCTCCAGCCCATCACTGCAGCGCCTGGGCTGCAGGTCCGACTGCGCTCAAACTGGGACCGTGTACTGGGGAAGGGACCCTCAGCATGGCCACACTGCCACAGGTCCCAGCTCTGCATGGTTTGGGCTGGAGGTGATGTCTGAGTACATCCAGGCCCTCCAACCACCCCACATTCTGGTGATGGTGAACAGTCTGCCCGCGCCAGACCCCAAATTAACACAGGCACAAGGTCTGCTGGGGTCTGCCCTCTTCCTTCTCCTCTTTACCCCCACCTCACACTCCCATTTCTGCTTCAGACTCGGGTCCCATCAGCAGTGGGGTCAAACTGGCCCAGCCTTGCCCACAGGGCTCCTTGTTGCCTTCGATGCCAGGCTGGGGAAGACACAAACCCCCATCAAGAGCTTTGAGATCCATGATTCGACCTAAAAATAACAGCAGCACACCTCGTTCTTCTTCATTTAACCAAGAGCAATGTCTGCAGGAAGGCTATTTTTAGTCTCCTCAGGTTAGGCTTTGTTAATCCAGTAACAGTTTGCTAACAGGGTCGCTTACAAGTTAACTCCTGTGGAAAGCATACACATCCCTGGGATCTGGTGCCAGCCAGGGTGCAAACACCCCGTGCATCACTGCTGCTGAGTTTTCTGGCCTTTCCCGGGTAATTAACTGATGCCATTTAACACATTTCCCTCGTTAGCAATGGGTACGCCAAACAGACTGCATCACCTAGCTACCGTGGGCTCACATGTCCTCGTAACTCGCCCAAAATATGGATATGTATCTTGCATTACATGGTCTCTTTCTCCCTCTTTAAGGGACACAGCTGCTAGTTTAAAAGAAGAAGATCCAGGGATCTTCTCGATCTTTGGGACAATTAGAAAATCAGGCATTTTTTCCTGCAAACACTTACAATTTCTGATTTTCTGGAGGACCCAGCAGCTGTTGTGGCACCCTGTGACATTGGACGCTGTTTGCTCTCTGCCTACCACGTAAGGAAACCAGCATCACTTCCATTTTCCAAATTTTCAGGTTCATCAATCATTTGACATGAGTTCCTGTTTGCAGTGTCTCCTAGCAGAAGGCTGTTATTTTGGTTTGAACACTACGCGAACACCAGCCTTCTCCCAAAGACTTGGGATGCGGAAAGCGTGTGTACGTAGGAGGAAGCATGTCAAACAGATTTTATTTTTAAAAGCTGCTTATCTATAAATATAGCTGAAGAAAACAAATATTTGGATAACATTAGTGTGTTTGGATTGGGTTAAGAACTACTTTACTTCCCTCTGTTATTTACTTAAGCCTCTGCTGCGCACGTGGCTGGATGGATGGGCAGACCCACGTCGCACGAATAAGGCCCCAACAAAAAAAAAGCCCGAGAGGTACGGCCGAGAAACACAGGCCAGTTCCATGCAAATGGAAACTACTGTCGCTGTGGGAAGCCTGTTCAACCCTCCCTGTCTGGAGGGAGCGAGGAGCACTCAGGAACGCGTCGGAGGGGACAACGGCTTTGCACAGGCAGGACGGGAGTAAGTCCAGTCAGTGCAACTGGGAGTTAATCAGAAACAGCCCCGGATGCTCTTGCCGAGCCGCTGCCCCCCAGGAGCCAGCAAAGGTGACTTGGCTCCCGTAAAAGCAACTCCCCAGATCACTAATCACCACAGGAGCAGCCTTAATGGTTAAACGAGCTCCTCTCAATCATTGCTCACCGCATCCCTTGCCCTTTGCATCCTCTTCGAATCCTCGTAGGGCTTTCAGGTTTTGCACTCCCGTGCCTGCGTTCCGCACCACGCGTTAACCGAGCAGCCAAAGGCCAGCAGGGCAGGCGGCTGCGCTGCTCCCCGCGCGACGCGTGTCCGTGTACTCACACTCTTTCATCATGCCGATGTCCACGCAGCGCTTCAGCCGACACGCCTGGCAGTGCCGCCGGTTATCCTTAGTGATTTTGCAGTCACCGTTGAACGGGCACGTGAACATCGCTTTCCTCTTCATGCTTCTCCTGAAGAGGAACGAAAAAAAAAAACCAAACAACCCAACCAAGTTACCTTGGGTCAAATCCACACCATTTTGAGTGTGCGCTGAACATCCGGAGGAGATGCCAGCACAAATCCAGCTCTCTGGCTGCAAACTGCTGGAGATGGCTAAGGGGGTGCTGGAAGCATCCCTGACCTGACCGCTCAGCTCAGCTGGTTGCTTGAGAACACTGAGTTGGAGAGGGGGTGCGCGGCTGCGTGCAGCTACGGGTTTGATCTCAGAGGCTCAGGCATCGCTGCCCAGCAGGGAAAAGGAGGACTTCTTACAAGGACACAGCTGAGGGGTTCAAGCCACAGGTTAAGCAGCTTTCCAGTTTTGAACAGATATTTTGAAGGCCATAAGAAGGGTGGAAGGATTGTAGAAACCCCCCCACCAGAAGAAACCAGAGTGGAGACCGGCACATACCAAAGCAGTGCGTGTTATTAAACATTTACCAGCCTTTAAAGCCTAGCTTTGCTAGAATAACTGGCTGGAGTGCATGTTTGCGTGTGCAGGAGAAAGAAATCTCACTGCAGGATACGAGAGAAACAACACTTAACATAATAACCCCCTCTTCCACCAAACCCACACCGTGCCACGTTAATCCGCTGCTGCAGTCGGGTCTGTACATCTTCCAAGTACAAAGGGTCAAAGCCAGAGCTCCCAGCAAAAACTGGCCTTTCTGCGGGGCCATCCTGCGTGATGCAGGGTAATGACATGTTACAGGCATCGCTGAGCTGGTCCATTAAGGGCGGTTTCTCCTCTGCCTTGGGAGATGCCCCATCTCTGCTTTGGAGAAAGTTACTCAGCGAGGGAAGCTTATCTCTAGATTTGCAAGTATTTCAGTTTAAACAAAAAGGCGATTTGAAGGGAGGCAGACCAAGGCCAGGGTGCCTCCAGGCTGGAAGGTCAGCGTTAGGGTGTTCAGAGGGGTAAATCTGGGTGCAATTCAGGTACAACAGTGAGAAATCCACCCCTGAGTTAATGCTGTATTTCAGCACTGGGATGAAGAGGCTCCCGCTAGGAAGAGTTGCTCCTCTAGCAAGAACACCCCTCCGTGATGCTGAGCTGATGGTGCACGACCCCCGTGCTCCACAGGTGAACACCACAGACGTATGGGTGACTCCAAGCTGCGAGGGCAGAGGGGCCCCTCCAGCCCAGGAACAGTGCCAAGCCTGCGCTTATAGGGTATAAATATAAAATATGTTCTCGGGCTGCAGACCCAAGGGGCATGTAGCGTGCAATTAGAGGCTATTTTAGAAAGGGAGATGTAAACAGAGAGGCTTTACTCTCCCTGCACCTAACATGAATAAATGTATTTAGGAAAATAAATACAGGAGGGAGGGGTGGATGGCAGAGCCCTCCGTAACCTGCCTTACGCTAAGAAATTCCTGTTTCACCCAGCAGCTGGCTCTCAGTTTCTCACTTTTCTCTGAGTTTTTCCCTTCCAGCAAGACCAGCAGGACCTTTGCTCTCCCAGGAATAGGGGCAAACATTGCTCAGCTCAGGGGCAAGTCAAGATTTGGACCTGAACACCCTAAAACCCCCACAGTTTTGGTGAGTGACTGTTTTTGAGCATCTGGGGCAGGCAGGCAGCTCATCTTTTCCCCCACAGCCCAGGGCAAGGCTGGGGAATGCACAAACAAAAAAAAAAATAGGAGGCCCTCAGGCAGGGAAAGATGTCCCATGTGCAAGGGCAAGCCAACATTATGGGTTTGGTATGAAAATTGCAGTTTATTAGAATACAGGGTGGCTGGGCACAACAGCCGCTTTGCTGCCCCAAGGGTCCGTGGCTCTCGGCTACGCGGGGCCCTGAGGAGCAGCCGGCCGACCCGCAGCGGGAGCTCCCACTGTCTGGCTCTGGGGTATTTTTACGAAGCTCCAGAACCAGCCATTTCAAGGCTCATTTAAAATCCATGTCCCAGGCAGGCTGCCGAATGGTAAAAATAAACGAGCTCCCTCCCTGCACCAACCCAGCCCGTGGGTGAGAGCAAACACAGCCACGGCCAGCAGCGGGGCGAAGCGGGGTGTACCGAGGAGGGGGGGCAATGTGCTCAGGTCAGGGTGGCTGTACCTGGGGGGGGGGGGGACCAGGGGCAGTGTTTCCTAGGTCTGCTCTCACGATGATTTGCGTGCAAACGCAGCATTGCAAAGGACAGGCTGCTGCGCACCCAGGGGTAACGGCCATCGCGCAGCGGTGCCTGCAGGACACCCATCTCACGGGGCTGAAAGAGCCCACCTGGCTTTATCTTGCCCAACAGATCTGAGGAGCGCTCCAGGCACAGCCAGAGCTGCTGTTTGCCTAACTCCAGCTCCACAAGCTGGGAAACCTGACCACTAACCACCCCCCCACTGCACCAGCTGAGCTCCATCCTTGGGTTTTGGTAGACATGTGCCTGGCGGTCTGACCTAGCATGCCAAGGAGAAAGCAAACCCCAGCGCCTCCGTGAAACAGCTTTTAGGTTATCAGAAATGTGAAGTTGCACAAAAGCCAGATGGTGAACAGCAGCCTGACAGCCCCCAAAGCCCAGCCCGGACCTGCACCCTGTGGCAGGTATCAGTGGTGTGCTCAGTCCTCCACCACATAAGGCTGATCTTCAAAGCCACTCTTTCTGCGTTTTTGTTACTGAAATGGGCTTTAAATACACCCAACTCTCCCACTCGCAGGACCTGTGCAATACTGTTTCCTGACAGCTGCCCTACTCATTACCAGACCCCACAGTGACCTTCCTGGCACATCTTTTCCGTCACCCACCACGTGGGTAGTACGTGAGGAGTCATTTTGGCACCGAGGCTGCCGCAGAACCACCTTGCACAGCCATCACAAACTGCCTGGGGTAGGATAATCCCCCGTTTCTCCCCCATTACACCTACACACAGCTGCCCAGGGAAGCCCCGTGGTAAACCAACGGCCAAGTCAATGCCAGGAGCAGAGCTGCCGCTCTCTGGCACACGTTTTGCATCCATTTGCATTTTCTCCCCCAAATCCTTCCAGCTCCATCCCCCACTTCTGATCCCAGAAACCCTCCAGCCAACTGCACCTTGCCCTGAAATATCTTTAGAGATCCCGGGTATGCAGGAAAAGGGGATGGATTGATTTTTAAAAGTTCCATGTAGAACGTGGCAAAGAACTGGGGAAGAGTACAGGAGTGGGAGATGCAGTGACGCAGACAGGATGGGTGGGGACTTCAGAGGTTTTGAAATACCTAGAGCCCTTCCGAGCAGCTCTGCTGTTAACACCTGGTGTCACTGCACCGGGGCAAAGCTAGGACTGTAGGAGAAACCAGAGAAACCCACGGATGCTCCAGCCAAGTCACAGCAGAATAAACTACTCTGGCTTAGTTGCTTTTTAAGCGCTCCTGAGCAAACAGCAGAGCCCAATAAAAGGCCACTGTTGCCATTGGTATCATTAGGAAACAGTGGACTCTGAAGCCAGCAGCCAAAGGTTGCCTCACGTCTGTTTGTGCTGCAGGTTACGTGCACATCTGAGCACTCAGAGGTGCCAATTTATAGAGTCATTAAACCCAGGACCTCCTGGAGGACTTCACACCAGGGAACCACGTCACAGAGGTATGTCCCCAAGGCAGGTGAGAGTCACCCAGGGGCCCCCCAGCAGCTTTGCTGCCACCCCAGCCAGCCAAGGCTCAGGCTGCATTTTGCTGCATCCCTCTGCTATGGCGTACAAGGCTCTGGGTACAGGAGAACTGCTCCTGGTCCAGCCTAGAGTCATGTCTACAGCCCGAGCGCACTCAAAAAGAAAAACTGTGGAACCTTCCCAAGGTTTTGCTGCTGCAGTTCGATATTCACAGCTGCTCGCTCTTTTCTAGCCCCTTCCAGCCAAGGCAGCGAGTCTGACCTCCCCGTTTCTGTAAGCAGCCACCAGAAACAGATACCAGCACAGCGATTCTTTTTAAAGATCTGCTCAGGGAGCACGAGCTGAAAGCTGAAAAAACAGCCAGTGCACACAGGCACAGCCTGTTACAGACCCCGAGGCACTGGCAAAGGGGTGCCTAGCTTTTCTAGTAGTTTTAGTTTTTAGCTCCTCCATGCCAGTGCTGCTATATTTTAATGCTCAGAGCACTTAGATACTGTGGCAGCACCAAGCATTAATTAATTCAGTGATTGAAAGTGGCATGTAAACAAGGCTATATAAGCAGGAGAAAACACACCAGGGCCTAGCTTGGGGAGAGCGTGCCTAGAAAGCAAGATTAAAAAAATGTAGTAAGACTCTTAAATTGAAAATAAAGGCTTTATATGGGGCATGAAGGGCTAGTGGAAGATGAGAGCTTTTCACATCATTAAGATGTCTGTTCAGAAATACTGTCATAGTTGTACGTCTTACTTGATTACAATGGTGTGACAATACGAGATGGGGAAACGCAACAGCAGGGCTCACAACATCAGTGCAAGAGCCACATCACACCCAGGAAGGGTTGGTCAAGCAGCCCTGGACATTTCAGATGTTAAAAGCCAGACTGTTGCCTCTGCAGCCACAATAGGGATGGGGAAGGTCAGGGGCACCAGACCAAAGCGCAGAGGACAGCAGCTGAAAGAAGAGTTACTCATTTAGCGGCCGTAATTGAGGAAAATGTTGTTGCTCAGGTTGGCCAGGCATCGAAGCTGCCCTGTTCAAAAACAAACTGCAAGACTGTGGTATGTGAAAACCCCCATCGAGCCCTGAAATTCCTGCAAGAGGAGGAGTTATGACTTTGCTGTGAAAGTTCAAGCTCTGGTTGCTGTAACAGCCCAGCTCAAGGCGTAAAGCTGTGCACTCTGGTGTCTGCAATCCCACAGCCACCTGTGCCACCATCTCATTACAGTGCAAAATACTTGAGCAAGGCTTTTCCCAGCCAGTCCCACGCCAGTCACTGTCTTGCTTCATTTCACCAGCGCTTAGTCATTCTCTCGCTTGGTGCAAGTGATCTGAACTCCCACGTGAATGGTTCAGCACTGTCTGTACAGGAGCATCACCTGGGCAGATGCAGGGGTAAAACCGAGCCTCTAACAAGTATCTGCAAACCTGCCACTCTCCAGACTTGGAGACCCTGGCAGCTTTCAGACACGTTTCTGCCTTGCTGTCCAGCTTAAGACCACTCAAGACCTCCACCTGACAGTGAGAAAAAAAAAAAAAAAGCCTCGAAGCAGCTGCACACACAGCCTCCAGCTACCTTAAACCCCCAAGAACAAGAGGGGCGACTGCCTGGTTTTGGGGAGAGGTCGGTGCTCGCTCCAGCAAGTGGAGCGTACACAAGTGCACGGAACAGATATTAGGGGCAGCTTGCTTTCAAGAAAAGAAGTTTGTGGCCATCATACCGGTTTAGTTTTCAAAGACTGATAGTTTCAGGTGTATTTTCCCAGGTGCCATCTGTAGTGTGCCAGAGGCTCTTACACTCCTGCACATGGAGGTCTGCAAGGCTCCCAGACAGATGGAAATCTCTGGCTAAGGAGAAAACAACTTATTTCTCAGTAGCAGGGTGCCAGAGCAAGCCACAAGCAGGGAAATAGTATGTGATCTCTCCATTATCAAGATCTGCAGGCATGTCAGCTGTCTGCAATGCAGGCACAGGTCTGGCAAGGCTGTCTGCAGCCCAGCTGGGTAGGGGAGCAGGTAACTGGAAGAGCAGCCAGGCAGCACCCTGGGGGTCCAAACCTCAAGGGTTGGCTGGTCATGGGGTAAGAGTCCTCCTCCCCGGAGACCCTCACTCACCTGAAGAAGCCCTTGCAGCCTTCACAGGTCATGGCATTGAAGTGAAAACCAGTGGCTCTGTCCCCACAGACGCCACAGATACGGGGCACGTTCCTGTCGAACTCACCAGCTGGGTCGGAAAGCGAGGTGCTAGCAGCCATGGTCTCCATGTCTGGGAGAGCAGAGAAAGCCAGGTATTTATTCTGTAAAGCTGTCACAGCTTTACAAAAAGGAAATTAGATGCAAATAAAGGATTTTTCCTTGGCTTCACCACAATTTGGCAAGAGAAATTTCTGTGCTCCCTTTGGCTCTGTGTACCAACAGCACCAAAAAGCAGGTTCTAGCTCGTTTTTAGTAAGTGTACACATTTGCTTATCTACCCAAGTAAAGCCACGACTAATCCCCTCTTCCTATGCCCCCAGCCTTAAACAAACCACAGAACATGCTCACAGTGGCTTGCTGTGCTTCACTGGGAGAACTTCCATAGCCTACCCTAAACCCAGATAGGTTTCCCCCCCCTCACTCCTTTGTGTTTGTTTTCAGGGAGCCCTGAAGGGACCAGAATTCACCCAGACTGATGCTGCAAACCCACAGGGAAAGAGGTCACAGCACTGACATGCTGATGCAGAATTTCCCTCGTGCACAGACAGGAAGCAGCAGTGACACACTCGCACCAGCTCCCGTAAGTGAGAAAAATCCCAAATGTAAGTCAAGTGAACATTGTTTAAAAAAAAAAATAAATCATCAACAGGAACCTAAACAAGGGAGGGAGGAAATAGTGCTCCTAATGCACATGCCCAAAATGAATAGTGAGATGAAGCTTTTAATAGGCTTCCCCTAGCTTACAATATCCGCTGGTAGAAGCCCGTTTGCTATTAGAAACACCAAGTATCTAGAAGCACAGGGGAAATAAAGGTTAGAAGTTTTCATGGTGCCAAATCTTGCTGAAGCCACGCCAAGGCTGAGGTTTCAGACAGCACCATCCAGCAGCTCGGGAGGACAGTGTGTGTGTGGCTGTGTATGTTCTCAGCAGCTCCTGTGCCTCAGCCTCCCCACACACAGGGCAGAGTCACCCCCCCTGCACAGCTCAGAGTGAGAAATTTTAAGCTGATTCAAGAGCTTCAAACAAGCTTTTTTTGTTTGAAGTACAGCTAAATGTTTTCTCAAGAGGCACTGCAGATAGCTGCTGCCTGGCTGTGTCCAGTCTGCTTTGACGAGGCTTTCAGCAGGTGCTGGAATCGTGCTGTGTAAAATACTCTGTCCGTCACCCAGTAACTCCAGACAGTGAGACTGGAGCAAAAGTGAGTTCAGAAAAAAGCAAGAGGACAACCCTACAATTTAAGTCTCACTGTAAGTTTACCAGACTGCTACTGCTCGATCCCAGTAAAGCCTGGACTCCTCTTGATTCTCTGCCAGGGGACAGCAACTCCGCAGAGCTCGCCCCCAACGGCCCCCATGGCCAGCCAGTGATGCCCCTGCAGCACCTGAGGATGCACAGCTCCCAAATCAACCCAGGACTGGGAGCTTTCTCCAACCTTGGTTTCACCTGTAGCTCACCTGAAACTTTGCACAGCCAACAGTCCTAGCACCTTTAGATAGCGCTAGGACCAGGCTCCGTTAGGTAGGAGTCCTAACTGTCCGTGCTGCTTCGAGAAAGCGCCCAGGAAGAGACAGACACAACCGCGAGGAGAACATCCTCTGCAGAGGAGGGTTATCATTTACCTGTATCAGGAAGATATGCCACGCTCTGCTGGTGCATTTCCCAGGAGCTCTGGAGCTGGGACATGGAGCCACCTGCAATTAAAGAGGCCGACAGGACACAGTCTGAGACAGCTTAAAACTGATCAAGGTCAATGAGTCAAAGGAGAGCGTCCGACCACACACCCTGGTCACGGCTCGCTCCAGCCCCTCGGCAAGATGTGAACACCATGTCTGGGGTGGGGTGATCTCGACACAGCCCGCCAGCTGGGGTACCACTTGTCTGGTTCCCACCCCACCTCCTCCCTGCAGATCCGGGAGGAGATATCACACCAGCCTGGCCACCCTCCGCGCGCTGCCAGGTCGCTGAGCGAGCCGGGGGAACGCACCGGTGAACACGGCAGCCACCCTCGGCAAGAGCAAGGGCACAGGAAGGAAAGACGGTGGCGAGAGGTGCTCAGCTCATTCCTTTAGCCTCAGTAATATTTTCCTATAAATTTAAATTTCACAATTCAGCCTGTCAAGCGTGCAGCAGCGTGAGACCTGTCTGCTTGCGTGGGATGGCATAAAGCAGAGCTGAATGGCTGCTATAAACACGGGTCTTCATTCAACAGAGCATGCATGCTCAAAGTCAATGGGAACACTGCAGCACTGACTACGTGGAATTTTTTCCTCCCTTCTCATGTCATTTTGTTCTTTCAGCACCTCTGCTCACAGATGGGAAGCGCCACACCGGCACCAGCTAACACAGTGTTGGGGCAGAGCTAGGAAAAGGTTCTCAGGTGCTTTGCCTTCCTTGAGCTTCTCCCCCAGGCCTGGCTAACTCGCATTAGCAACAGGGCAAGGGGATGGCTTGTCCCTGCGGACCACCCCACCGTCAAACTCCAACCCTAAACGATGTCACGATGTAGGGCCAAAGCAAGGAGAGCTGTGTGTGCGAGCTGTGTCCCACAGCGGCCAGTTCAAAACACGTGCCTCCAGCCAGAGGGTTCATTTCCCCCCGCGCGCTGCACTGCAGGATGGTGCTGCAGCTACTGCAGAGGTGAACGGCCAAGAGCAGCACCTGGGCATCCCCCCTGGGAAAGCGGCATACGGTGGAGCTTCTGGATCTAGGATAAGTCCAAGACTCACCCAGGCTTGGCAGAAACCTGCTCAGGCCAGCACCCAAGCGCCCTGCTGAGCATCCGCCTCCGTCCCACCAGGTTTTGAGGTCTTTGGGGGGAAGTAGGGCGCAGACAGCCCTGAGCAGCTTGTCTTCCTGAAGGGCTGGATTCCAGGAGTGCCACCAGCCGCTGCGTACCAGGCCATAGCAAAACACCTGCTGAGCATCCCAGCTAGAAGCTGCTCCATTTGGCACACAGGGCATCTCTCCAGCAAGCAGCGGGGGCTGCTTTTGGGCAAAGACACTTGTGGAGACCTCAGCAAACCTCCTCCCTGCCATACAGGCAACCTGATGCACCGTTGAATACTTCTCCAGTGCTTTGTATTGCTCCCTGCTCTCCCACACCTTCCCAGGACCACTCACAGGGACACTGATGCTCCCAGCATCATGAGGCAGGATGCAGAAAGCAGGTGCTGATGGCAACCTGTCAACCTTGGAGGGGTGTCTCCCACCCTTGTCACACCTCTTGCTTTCTCCAGCTCTCAATTAAAGAAACAAGAGATTATTTGGTCACCGATGTTCACTAGAGAGTAATAAATCTGTGCCAGATACAATTCCCACACGGTTGATGGCACTCCTTCAACCTACCGTCTCTGACTTCTTGGAAAACGTTACTCAGCCCCATAATGGAAATGACGTTGGTGCGCAGCGTGGAGCACACATAGGAGTTTCCCTCCATCCCCCTGAAAGGTTGCTCATTCATCAAACCTGACATTTTGCCTTCATCTCTTGGAAGAAGCAAAATAATTTGTTAGAAGCGCTGATCTCTTTTTCGAGCAGGCACCAGAAAGGTCAAGCCAGTTTCGTAGCTGGTTATAGCAAAGTTGCAGCATCCCAGCTGCCACACTTCGCTAAATCTAATGTTTCCCATCATCTCATCCACGCACAGGTCAACATTTTTGGGGGTTTGCATGGAGCTGTCACAGCAGCAAAGCTCACACAGCCACAAGATGCTGGCAGGAAAGGCAGCGTGATTGTAATTAGCAACCAGAGCCCTCCACTGGGAAGCTGCCAGATGATGAAGTAGCACAAGAAGCCACCACGGTCAAGGTTTAAAGACATGGGAAAAGCTCACCTGCAGGAGACCCTGCAAGGGCAGAACAGCACAAATAAGCCAGCTGATGCTGTGCAAGGGCTGCAGCTGGCAGCTTGGCCCCAGCCTCCCTGCCAGCAGCTGTTATTCAGGCCAGGGTTGTGATAGATCCCTCGTACCTGGGAAGCCAGGAGGATGTGGCAAGGCAGAGGCCGGAGCTGGCTGCCCCTGCATACCCAGAGGGCTGACTCACTTCTGCTGGCCACCAGTGCCCAGAAGCCCCAGCCCCAGCTGGTGCCGTGCCTCCCCCTCGGTACATCCCCACGGCACAGCCAGCCCATCTCCCACCAGCGTGCAATGGCTGGTGACGCAACCCTTGCACACGCACACACGCACACACAGAGCCTCCACCGCTGCAGCTGGAACAGTCATTAACCCTGGGCAGGAAACATCCCAGCTTTGGCCTCCAGCCCCGTCTGACTAACCGGAGCCTCGCAGATGTGGGCTGGGGGCAGGCGGCAGCTTCCCAGAGCAGGTGGCTGATGGTGGAGCACGGACGGAGCCGCTCGCTGCTGGCGGAGCGCCCTGGGTGAGCAGCGGTTCAACAGCTGCGCTCAGGGAAAGCGGCGCGCAGTCGGGAAGCTAAAACACATCTCTTGGAAGCAAAACAGCTGTAGAAAGGAGAAAGCATCCCCTGGAGGGGGGTGGGGGTGGGTTTGCCATTCCCTAAGCATAAACCAGAGTAAATGGAACTGAGCTAGTCATCCTGAAATCGGCGTAACAGCCACTGAAACCATCGCCCAGTGACCACGGGGTGGCTACAGGAGCATTGGGACCACTGGCATGGGATGCAGGAGGGGCATCTGTGCTACAGGGCAAGGAATGAGAGCCCAGAAAGTTACCTGCCCATACAGGGAAGCAGGCACAGCATGTGCTCTTCTTCCTCCTTTATACTGAGCCCAAAGGAGGATAGTTTGCTTTTAACTCTTTATTTCTAAGTACCCTCAGTAACCTCTCAGAAACTGGTACAAAGTATTTTACTGAAGCATTTTCTCATGCTTTATCACTTTCCTTTTTCTCTCACCAAATTGCAAAGCTCACCCGGACTTGGCAGAAGGGAAAAGGCTTTGGAGGACGGTTGCTCCCACCAAAAGCCTCAGTCACCCGCATCCAGCGTCTGTACAGCAGCAGGTTTCCCTTGAGCATCGCACCAAAACACCGCCTGCCTTCCACTAACCACAGCAATAACCAGAGCTGGGAATGACAACACACAAGCCAAGACAAAACCAGAGCCAGAAGCCGGCGCTGGAGGCTGTGGGGACACTGGTTGTGGGGCTGCTGCTCAGCAGCCAGCTGGGCTTCAGGTGCCCCACACTTTCCTGATGTGCAAAGCCAGAAATACATTTTAATGTGAACATCCAGCATAAGAAATAGCTAGAAGCCAGACCAGGGCTTTGCCTGGCCAAGGGTTTGGGTTTGTATTCAGCCAAGTGCTCCCCAGGAGGTTCAGGCTTTGCTGAAATCTGGGGGAGAAACCAAGCCAGTTAAGGAACAGCTGAACATTCCCAGAAAACAAGACTGACGTTTCATTAAAGAGACTTCAAAGTCCTTGGTGTTTTGAGACTACCATCGTCAAACATTTACAGGACGCATAAAATAAAACTGTTGCAATACTATGAAAGTATTTGTCACATTCTCAGCATCTTCGTTGTTCCATTAAGATTTATTTTTTGGTTCATTCATTTGCCAAGCAAAACAAAAAAAAAAAAAAAAAACTTACCCACATGGCCTGAAAAGAACAGGCTGGTTTTTGAAGTCTAAGTAAATCCTCACCCCTGGCACTGCTCTGACTTGCTACTGAAGACTCTGCTGTCTTGGAGAGACCCATTCATTTACATGGAGGTTTTACTATTTTCCTGGCTCGCGCTCAATTAACACCACTGTTGACATGTCAAAACAAAACGATGCTCCACAGAGTCTCTGCAGAGCCTCTGGCAACGCTCTTGCATTTTAAGAAGCCTTTTCCAGTACAAATCAGCCTATTCATAACATCTAGTTGCAGCATGCGAGCAACCCCCTTCTCTATTAAAAAAGACAATGAAATAATTTCCTTGTGTAGCTCCAGGGAGGCCTGTTATTTAGCTGCTTTCCATGAGATTTATTAGACAGTGGATTGACAGCCTCCCAGGGAGATGAAGCACTGTTCCCACACGAGCCCAGCACCAACCCCGTGCCTGGATGGTGGCTCTACATGCTGCATGTGGATGGATGCAGCGGGTGAAGCTCCCTGTGCATGGTTGGATTCCTCTTGCTGCTGCTCACCTCCATTTCTAGGTTGGAAGAATGTTTTTTTGTTGTGTTTTTTTTTTGTTGTTGTTGGTTGGTTTTTGTGAGACCCAGAGTGGCTGCAACCTACTGGGAGCCAGGCAAGGAGATCAGACAGGCCTGGCAGTGTCACGAGACTGGCAGCTATTTATTACCTGATGCAAGTCAGCTCATGCCACCCCTTCCTCCATTACTTTGATTAGATGTAAAACCCTCCTGGAGCCTCTGCTAACGCCCCCAGACCAAGGCTGGAGGCTCCTCCATGCCAGGCAACACGTAAGCATGACAATTCCTGCCCCAGAGAGCCCAGACACTCCCAGTCTGCAAACAACATGTCACTGCAATGAGGCATTCAGAGGAGGGTCCAGCTGCGTGACAACCAAAGAAGCTACAAATATGAGTTTCAAGAAGGTCAGAGAGACTTAAAAAAAATATCCCTCTGTAAGGAACAGGATGCTAATCTCATTTCTTGTGAGGAATCAGGCACTTGTGGGCTGCCTAAACACTTTGTGGTATGGAAGGGAACAAGCCCAGGGACACGCTGAACTCTATTACGGCCACCAGTGCTCCCCAGTAACGTGGTTAGGAACAGACATCTGAGCAGCCACCTCCCTGTCAGCAAAGCTAAAAAAAATAAGTGTTGACAGAGCAAGACCAGGGTCTGCTCTCAGCCCAGCAGGGCTCTCGCCAGCCCCCTGGGGCCGCACCGTGACCCTGGAGCTCCAGCATCTGGGCACCTTTGCCATCACGTCCAGAACCTGGGAAACCAGACGGGAGGAGAAGCGATGCACAAGCCAGCCCCAGATTCCAAGGTTTGGATTTCCAAGGTCATCAACACTACAGGACTCTCCTTCCTGACTCTTTTGTGAAGGATGATCGTTCTCCAAAGGTGTCGAAGCAGCACCAGGTGAGCCTGTAGGCACACAGGAGCTGCGGAGTGTGCAAGCCTCCAGGGAGGCTGCAAAACAGGTCCAGCCTCCTGCACCCGAAGGCACAGCGAGGAGTCCTCAAGCAAACACGTGTGCAAGGCAGGTGTCAGGGTGGTGGACGTGCTTCTTCTCACCTGCTGCAAGGCAGGAGCCGGGGGCTGGAGCCCAGGCACAAATTGCATCAACCAGGGATGGGAAGCGCAGGAGAAGCCTGTTCAACGACCTGGGAAAGGGGCCAAGGGAGCTGGTGTATGGCAGGAACAAGCACCACAGTGCAAACCCTCAGCAGCTTCACTAACACGGATAGGGGGCAGAAAAAACACCTGGCCATCTACAAGCTCTTCTAACACATTAGCCAAGGATCTTTATATGATCTTACATTAAAATTAGGCAACAAATCCTTACACGTGCAGGAAAAAGCAGAAAATACTTCTAAGTGCCATTCCCCTGACTGGAAGGAATGAAGTAAACAGATTTCCAGATTACAGCTCGGGCACTGCCTCAAAAATGCCTCCAACCTGACTTCTTTCTGGTACCCCACTGTCATTTAAGTCACAAAATTTAGACTGAGCACTCACTGCAGCAACCCATCTGGATCTGTGCACCAACACAGACCCCACCAGCACCGTGTTAGTGGCAGCTGGGTCACTTAAGGGGATTTTATGCGAGTGATGCATACTCTTTCAAACTCTCCTTCATCAAATAAATGAAAGCAACTTTTCATACAGCCACAGCTTTGATGCAGGCTGGCAGAACATCCCTTTTTGCATCTTTGCTGTATTGTGGCTTTTCAGCAAAAGCCAGTACCTATTGATGTTGTCTGGGCTGGCTGCAGGAAGATGGAAAGGGGCTGTTTGGCATCAGCCTGGCTCAGCCTCTGCCCTCATTCCCAACTGATGAACCTCATCCAAGCATGCATCCTCTCTGGACCAGCTTGATGTAAGAGTCTGCAGACACAGAGCCAGGTCTCAAGACTGCCTGCCAACTGGGATGAGCAAACCTGGCACACCTCACCTGGAGCAGGGGCCATTGGTCGCTGATAAGAGTAATAACAGAGAGAAATATTTAGTTGCAGCACTGCAGGAGCGCCCACAGACCCCCCATCCCTGCCCCGAGGAGCAAACACAGACAAAGAGGCAAGAGCCAGCGTGGAACACAGCGAGTTTCAATGTGGTGAAGGACCTGAAAGCGCTGCAGCATGGGAACTGGAAACACGCACTGGGAAGGGTGGAGCATCCTCCAGCATTGAGTCACGGGCCACCATGGGCTCCATCAGACTTTCGGCCTTCCTGAGCAGTCTTTTCAGTAGAGACCTCCCGATCTGGGACCCCTGCCTCCTTTGTCTGAAACTCTGTCTCTAGATTAAACCAGCTCCTAAAGCCCACAATCACTATAAAAAAAAAAAAAAATAAAATGCAAGGCCCTAAATCGCTTGTAACATCACACGGAGAAGGAGCTGCTGTATTTTAACACTTCACATCTGCAACACTGATTCCTTTAGGAATTCAGAGCCCAAAAACCATTTCCAGGGTAAAAACCAACCCAAACAAGCTTTTAGATAGCAGAATGGCTTCAGCAAAGCATTGCTCTCATGAACCTGGATTTCAAAGAAAGTGTCGAGCAATGATTCACAACCTGTCATCGTGCAAAACAGCCCTGAAAGTACCACACAATTATTTAAGGATACATGTCTATGAGCTGCACCAACTGCAGCAGTAGGAATTTTTGTTTTCTGGGACAAAGAGCCAAAATACTCAATCAGACCAAAAAGAAAACACCCCCCAAAAAAACTGGCCATTCCCCAAGACTGGCCATTCCCCATCCCACTGCCACCTCCAGTTTGAACTGCTGCAGGAACAGCAATGGCTCTTTTCCCTTTGCAGGTCTGAGCAGGTCCAAACTGGGGAGCACTGGTGACCCCAGAGTCAGGCTCCAGCAGCACCATGGTGCCAGGGGCGGGGGGGGGGGAGATGGGGAGGGGAAGGGGCTCAGGGCACCTGCCATCCCTTCCCCTTAGCATGCAGCAGGGCTCTTATCCAGGAATGGGCTAAACAATTGCTATTTCCCCTGTTATGGGAAACCACGACTGCTTTCAGGTGGAACAGGAAAGTGGGAGAATCCTCCCCCAGCCTCATCTGAGCCTTCCCTACCCTCCTGCCATTCAGCACCCAAACCAGAGGGGCTGCCTGCCCCATTCCCCAAGAGATGGTTCTCAAGTAGAAAATCCCCCTGACGCAGAGGAAGAGGCGATTTACAGCAGCTCTGGCTGCTGCAGAGATAAGAACAGGAAAATAAGGAGAGGGAAGGGTGAAAGTTTGCCAACCGATAGAGCAAACAGCAAGGCAGATCAAACGTACCCGTGCTAGGGCAGCACACCCCAGGAGTGGGAAGGCAGGGAGCAGGAAATCAGAGGGGAACAAACAAGCCTGGCAGCTTCGGAGCTCCTGGCCCTCACAAAGCCAAGGTCAGACATGGAAGGGACGAGGGTCCCACGTGCTGGATGAGGCCAGCCATGGTATTCAGCCCCCACAGAACCCGTTATCCTCTCTATCACACAAACACAACAATATTCCATGTTCACTCGATCCTCCTAGGAACTGGCACTTCAAAAAAGTTCTATTTAATCATTCGACTGACATCCCCGGTGCCTCAAATGAGAAAGGGCATCTCCACGGACCACGGTTTCCCTGCCCAACCTGCACATATTGCAGGAGCAAAAAGCCAACTGTGCAGGCACGTGCTTGGCAAGGGACACCTCTCCTGCCAGCAGACAGGGTTTGCTCCAGGCAAGCAGCACTGCCTGGGACCACGCTCCCAGTACGCAATCCACACGGAGCAAAAGCCCTTTCCCATTCAACGCACCCAGCCCGAACAGCAACCCAAAAAAAAAAAAACCCTCACACCTCCCGGAGCGGGGACACCGTGCCTGCAGCCCAGCAGGCTGCACAGTGCCTCATTTCCTGAGCCATGCCACGGGAGGATGTTAGTCATGACCAAGACGCGGCGGCAGCCGCCGAACCCACGCCTCACGGGCCAGGAAGCTTGGCTGAGACCAGAAACACACACCGGGTCCACGCAATGGGAGCTGCATTGGTTTTCTTTTGCTCTGAAGCTGCTGCATGTGTTTATGATTTAAGGGGAAAGGCAGCTGTAAGACGTTAAACTGGATTACCTCAATAACAGCTTGGGTGCTAGTATAGTGCTGTATTTACAAGCAGAATTTAAAATTCTGGCACAACGGCCTGTCTGTGCTACCTAAAACATGGTCCCTTGATCTCTGCCAAATCCTGTTACGCTGCATCCAGGACAGGACAGGGCCATTTTACTTTTTATTCTGCTAGAAAAACCTGAAAGACACCAGGTTTTCCCAGCTTACTGACCCCACCGCTCCACTCCATGCTCTGAAAGTGCGTGTGGACCTTCTCCCAGACCTAGCTCAGCAGTGGAAGACACACCACCTCAGCGGCTTAGTTGACGTGAGCGCTTTCCAGCTCTCCAGCACAGCTAGGTTAGCCTAGAACCTTCCCAGCAAGCAGGCTGCGGTGGGCTGCCATCCTGGCGAGCAGCTCTGCCGAGATGGAGAGCCCAGGAAAGATGCAGCCTGGGTGACAGACTGCTTCATGTGATGCGTTGCAGTCATTACGGCTTTTCCCAGAGTACCTGCGTCACTACGCCCAAGGGCGCTGCAACCACCGCAGGGGTGGAGATGGTCAACACCGCTGCAGCCAAGGGCTTTGGTTTGTGCGTGTTTGCCCCTCAGTGCTCCCCTCTGTCAAAATCGGTCCGCAAACACAGTGAACACGTGCAAGCATGAACATGCCACACGTCAGCCAAGCAGTTACTACAGGCTCCTTCCCACTGCGGATGGACGCGTGCAGTGCTGACTGCGCTGCAGCTGGTTTGGCACCAACGCAGAAACCCAGTTTTCACTCGCTCTTGTGACCGAGGGGCTGAAACGGATGCTGGAAGAAGATCATTCAGCTTTGAAGTTACCAGGAAAGTAGATGCACAAATGCCAGTTCACAGGAAGGATTCGGCCCCGTCCAACTTCCCCTCTGACTCACCAAAGCAGCCCGCAAGACACTCTGCCCAGATTTGGGGGAAGAGCTTGCTCCTGGCTGTGCCTCCAGCACATCCAGCCAGCCTCCTCGTGAGCCCTGCAAAGCTACAGCAGGTCTGTGTGCAGAGGAGGCTGAGAGAGCTCCCCGCCTGCTTCTCTGGGAGATGCTGCTTCAGGCAGGCCAGCTATCAGCCAGCAGCATCCCTACCCTAAGTATTCATTAGCTCAGGAGAAACAGAGGGACAAAGTACAGAAAAGAATTAGTCCTACTAAGACTTTTTTTTTTTTCTCTCCTTTCTCTGTCTTTTATGACTTACTGCCGGTTGGGGAAGTGGAGAAGGGTCATGCTCAGCCTGATTCTTGACTGCAGGACATCCTGTTCAACTAAGGCATTCACGAGCTGTAGAATAAAGTTAGCTATGGGAAGCTATCAATAAAAATTACAGAGAAAAATATCAGGTCTGGAGCTACCAAAGGCACCTCATGACAAGCTGAGGCCACTGCAGGGCTGTTGCTGCCGAGCCAGAAGCAGCAGAGCTTTGTTTGCTCTTCAGATGGATGCAGTGAAGAAGCACACGTGTACCGGCACAGCCTCTCCCTACAGCACCACAGCCAGTGCAGCTGACACTTATTTTGCCTGCTACGGTTTTATTGACATTTAAAGACTGCAACTTCCACGTGCACCGTCTGTGTCCTCAGCCAGGGGATGCAGAAGCAGCATCGCCCCATCAGGCACTTGCTCACCCCGGGCTCCTGGATGGCAATCCGGCAGGATCACAGAGCAGGAAGCGTTTCCAACTGCAGAAAAGGCTCCTAAATTAAATCTACACCAGCTGTACTGTGCAGTATTTGGCATTAAGGTGCTGTAACCCTAACCCATTCACAAATTATTGGCAGCAGATGTCTCTGCTTTTCCTACCCCTTTGGCTTGTAATTTTAACTACAGACAGGAGCAGCACATAATAGCTATTTCCTCCTTCCACATTTTCACTTGTTATCTAGAAGAGTTATTTCTCCAAGCTAATGCTTCCAATGGAAAGCCTGTCTTTAGCTTAGTCAACATGATTTCCATGCTGATATCACTGTTGCTCTGCCTGTACCGTTGTGCCTCCAAGTAACATGCGCACCCGGTAATTGCAGGGCACAGCAAGGACAGGTCAAAGGGAATATTCTGCTCAAACAAATTCAGAACAGCAATTATTTCCACAGATGCCCCCCCTATGACACTTAGCGGCACCTGAACCCTTCCTGGATTTCAATCATCCCTTCCCTCTTGGTCCACATCACTTGTGTGCTTCATCTGTGCCTTTGTTTGCCAACCACTAATTCCAGGGTAAAAGCAGACGAGGAACCCTTCTGCTCGTATTCCAAAAATTCAGCAAAGGCCAACAGAAAGGAGCTGTCCCTGCATGTGGCAAATACCACACTCCTTAAGAGCTTATCCCTTATTTCGAAATATATGCAAACAGGTTCTTGCTAAGAATGCAAATCGCTCGATCACTCTCCACCAGAGAGAGAAATTGCATGAAGAATACACAACCCCCCAGGGACTCCCCAACAACTTCAATACTGAAAATAGTTCATTTATTGTATCAAGCCTACCTTGAGGTTTTTTTGCTAGAGATGGAGGAAAAACTTCAGCTGATTAAGCTGCAAAATACTACTGAAGTCCGCATATACATAATGATTTGCTGAAGATATGCCCTGGATTTGTGAGAGAAACTGAAACTCAGCTGAAGAGGAGAGTTTACATCTTCATGCCCTGACTTGGAGAAAGTGCCGGGAGCTGAACATCCACTCTTCAGCAGAAGCGGCTCCTGGGTGGTTTCAAACTGCCCAGGAGAGGACAAGAGGGCTGGGAGAGCCACCGAGCTCCTTTTAACACCACAGCTAAACCCACACAACCAAGTCAGATATTAAACACACACATTCCCCAGACTTGCTTGAAATAAGTGCGTGAAGCCAGGCGAGCCACGCCAGCAGCACTCAGCTATCAAGGCTAGGCTGCAGAACAGCTCTGTGCAAGGCACCAACCCAGAGCTCTGCAGGAAGGGTCCAGAATTCAAGGTCTTGGGATTCACAAAGTCATAACGTATGTGGAAAAGATAGGGCCCTTCTGAGGCTGCTGATCCGCTCCAGTGGCCTTTGAAATAATAAACTAATTTACTAAGATTCCTGGAGATAGAGGACAACGTCTGAGGTCATTCCCAGAAGTAGAGACCTGGCGGCTTTGGTCAACCTGTGCTGGAGGCAGATTATGTTAGATGTTTGCTGCAAGGTGCCACTCAGCCACACTCACAAATCTACCCTGGGGCAAGCAAAACTCTCATGAAAGAGGAAAAATAACTTTTAAAGCGCCTTGCATCCATCTAGGCTTGTCAAGCTGCTCCAATTACGGTTTTTCTATTCAGCTGCATTATTTCCTAAATATTTATTATTACCATTATTTATTAGGGTGGGGAAAGACACTGACTTGGAGAAAGCTGCAGTCTAAGAAGCAGCAAGTGACAGAAGAGTTGATTTGTGATGGATTAGTCACCCTAAATCAACACCATAGAAACACAAGCCTTGACCAGCCCTCATTACAAGACCTAGATAAACACAGAAGCCTTCCCCACTGTTTTAAGAGAGATCCAGCTTCACCATTGAGCACATTTCCCAGGAATTTGGTATTACAACAGACAGTAAGTGGCATTACAAGAATCCTGTTGTTAAGGAGAAAATAAAATTTAGCTTCCAATACACAGCATAACGTGACTGAAAGCCTCATGACTGCAATCAAGCAGGAAGTTACAATATGACCATGGGAACTGCCAGCTTTTGGGTAAGAGGAGACCCAAAAATCGGTATATCCCTGGACCTGCTTGCACCAGAGAGACAGAGCTGGAGCATCACAGTGGGTATTTCCAATTTATGGGAGGAAAAAAACCCCGGAACACAGTCATGTCATCTCTGAGGCCAACCCACAGCCAGGAATATTTGCATGCACACAGATAAAAGAGGATAGGAACTACAAGTGAACATCCCCGGGACCAGACTAACTCTCACCAGCTCCTCAGAAGAGATATCTGTCTTGCACACAAGCTCCAGAAGCTCAGCTTGTTGTAGCGATGCCTCCTTGCTCATTACTTGTTTATTTTCTTTCTTGCCTCCTACCTTTCAGCCGTGCTGAAGTCCAGCCCATGCACCCATACCTCTCTCCAGCCCAGGCATTCCCGACAGACTTCAGTTTCCTTAACAGCCACAGGCAAAGCAGCGATTTCTCAGTCGATCTCTATCAGCTGACTGAAGGACAAGTAGAAATGCAGCAGCCACAGGTTAGAAGAGGCAAAAGCACCAAGCTAGAAGGGGTGGGGGCAAGAGCAAGAAGAAAAACAGAAGTCTGACAAAACAAAGAGGATGTCCACACATCATCTCTCACCAAGGAGATAAAAACTAAAACAAGCCCTGTGACCATTAAACCTTTGCACTAATTGCCATTTTCCCCTTTGAAGCGAAGTTTTGGTCAGAATCACAGCCTATTGTTGCAGACCAGGGACCCTAAGAAGGGGTCGGACACCCCCCCCCAAGCCAGCCAGGCTGCTCCCCCAGACCAGGACAGCTGTTTACCTGCAGCGGGTGCCGGGGCAGCCTGTGGGGAGCAGTTGGCTCCCAGGTCTCTGCTCCTCCTGCCTGTCTGGACGAGCAGACAGGTAAATTCAGAGCTAAGCACAGCCACAGCACGTGATGCCAAGGCAGAGTCATGCCCTGCCCTTGACAAGCAGTTCCTTCTCCAGCAATTTTACTGCTACTTAAGGAAGTGAGCGAGCAGGGTTAAAATTACTCCCTCTACTAAGAAATCTGTGGGTAATTCTGCTTTTCTCCTTCCCAGAGATGAGCTGTAGCAATCCCATTCCCCCACATCGGCCATTTTCAGTTCAGCTTGTCCCAGACCAGAAAGCACACTAGGTATGTCTGGGCTGCAGAAAGAAACAGAAATGACATTTTCTGCACTTGCAACTGTGGTGGCTGCTAGCAGAGGATCCCACTAAGTGCCGTCTCTGACTTGCCAGAAGTTAAGCATCCCCCTTCCTATGATTAGATCAATATATTACTCATGGATTTAGGCACGCAGTGCTGTTGGTGGTTGGTGCGTTGCCTCAGATCCCACCTCATCCTTTCCCCTGCTAAGTTTGTGCAGCAGGGATCACACAACCACGGTCACAGCGTCACAACATACTTCACTGACTTGAAATTCTGCCATCTGTGACAAGTAAAACAAACAGAGGGAAGTGTTTCCAGCAGTGCAGTAGCCCCATGCCTGTCAGTGGTTCTGGTACAGGCACAGGGTCTCCCACCCTGCGATGGTGAGGGACAGTTTATCTTTCAAGAGCATCAGGCAGCCCACCTACACTGGTTTTCGTGCCCTCTCCCAGTGACATGTGGTGTCAACACAGAGGACAGCGTGGGAGGCCACCCAGAGCACAGACAAACAGGTTTCTCCTCCTCTGTCCAACACTGACCAGACCACAGAATTACTCGAATGTCTGAGCAGGAAGCAGAGACCTCTGAAAACAATCACCTCTCCTTTGAGTGTGCCAGGGAGAGCACAACTTGTACCTGTCTGTGTCTGATAAATGGAGTTTCAAGAACTGCCTGCACCCAGGCACCAGGACAAAAGGCTAGAGGAAAGCAATGTGCCAGGACTGCTGGGCTGGGAAGGGCTCTCCTCCTCATGGAAGAGTCCCCAGAACAGTGGTGTGAGCTCAGGACTGGGAACCAGTCAGCAGCATCTCCACATACAGCATAAGCCAGACTACAGAAATAAAACCTCTCTCCCTGGTGACAGCAGCACCAAGCGCTAAGTGTCCTGTCCAGGAGGGCATGAGGACCTCGGGAAGACACAGACCGAGGAGAGACAAGTGCTTCTCAGTCTGTGTCTCCCAGGGCATCACGTTCAAGCTCCACACATGGCAGCCAGTACTCACCACCCCTCTGGGGACACAAAGGTGAGCCAACGCTCCCAGGTCTGATCAAGGACACTGCGTGTTCCGCAAAACTAAGCGAATCTAAGTATAGACCTCATTGGTATCTTATCTGCGTTCTGTTAAACGGGTGTATTTATGGAGCTATGAGTGCTTATTTATAACGGAACCCTCCAAGTCAGCACTATCGACGTCCCCGCAGAGAGAAGCGAAGCCTTTACAGACACGTCACTTCACCTGACGTGACACACGGCTCCCCAAGCCCCATCCCACACCTGGCAGTGGGTGAGGGGTAGCACAGGATGCCGAGGAGGGAAGGGAACCATCACTCCCACCACCACCGATCACCTCACCCATCGCACCAGCCGATTGTGGGAGGCTTCTTGCCCAAGCGAGCTGGAGGAGTAGAAGCACCGATAAAGCAAGAGGTGTTGGAGGAGTAGGAGCACCGATAAAGCAAGAGGTGTTGTGTGTCGCAGCCCGGTATTGAGAAACTGAAATAGCACCTACGTGAGCCGGGCAGCCAGCTTGCAGGAGTCAGGATGGAAAGGCCCGTGGCAAAGGGGAGCACCGGCTTCGGGTGTGCAAACCCGTAGGAAAAGGCACAGACTTTTCAAGAGAGAGAGCAGAAAGGCGTCATGTGCCAAGAACACCCTTTTCAACCCAACTCACCTCATCCAGCACACCAGTGCTCCCACCAAAAACCCCTGGGAACCATGAACACACAGAGGACTTTTAAGACAGGAGATTCACTCACCAGTGTCCCACTGACCCGGGGAAAAAAAAATAATAATCACAGCTCAGAAGTCACGTCAGCAGGTCCCAACGCCTTGGCCAGACAGCATGTATTCCTGGCAATGAGGAAACTACTTTTAGATGTACAGATAAAGGTTCCAGGTATTGTTTTTCATCACTTTTACATCCCGTTACCATTTATTAGTAGCAAAAATTCACTTACACATACAAGCTTTACACTGATACTGCCGTTAAACACCACAGGCAAGAAAACTGTGTTTGAGTTGCAACTGATTCAATGAACACTTAAAAGGAAGGCGAGAGTGGCACCCGTGAATGCCCTGCCGCACGGGTCCTTCAGCCAAGCCACACCAGGGTCTCTCGACTGTAACAGACCCATTCCCCAGCTATCACATCTGCTTCTCCAGGTCACTGCTGAGAAACTCCATTTTAAAGCCTTGGAGAACCTCTGGCCTTCCTTATCTCCCTGGACTTTTGCTCCCCTTGCCATTTATGTTCCTCAAGCCCTGGTTTAACCGTCCTCCCCTCTCTCAACCCCAGGGGCACAAGCTGTGCTCACGGGCTGTCAGCCCAACACCAGCACGCAGGTCTTGACCAAAGAAAAAAAAAAAAGGTATTTTTAGAATAGAATACTTCAACTGGAAGGGACCTACAACTATCAGCTATCCCAACTCCATTTTTGCCTGGTTCTTCCATTGTCCTCCTCCATGGGGGGGTACAACCTCAGAGACAAAATTTAACACAAACAGCCCAAATCAGAAGGATGCTTCCCATAATTGCTGCATTAACGGTCAGCAGTAAATTGTAGGTCAATACATTTATTTTAAGAAGCTGTTCCGTTCGCATTTCTCTCATTTTGGGGTTATGTTTTAATCCCCACCTTCACAAAACGGTTCTAAATTAACACCACTGCCTCTCCTCCCCACCACTGAGTGTTGGCAGGTAGCAGTGGGTGTCCATCTGCAGGAACATGTTCACCATCACACTGGAGCAGGCAACTGAGAAGCTGTCACCTCAGGGTCTCCTGAAACACACTCTCACATGAGTGGGAAGAAAAGAGTCAACAGAAACCAGATGCTCCATGCCTGCCCTCCGTGGGCTGCGAGGTGAGCAGCCAGCTGTTGCAACAACTTTCACCCGCCGCCTGAAAACGCAGCGGTTGTTTCGCCCCCCGATCTGTCTGCCTCAGTGATGCATGGTGAGTGTGAGCCATTTCACACGAGTTACGCAAGCCCCGGCGCAGAGCACTGAATCGCTCCACTGCTATCTCTTACCCAAGAGACATAACCAGGAGGTTACCCAAAGGGGGAACCACCCCCTTGTAGCTACGGCTAGGAAAGAGTTGATGGCAAGCAGAGCCACCTCCTGCAGAAGTGACTTGCCATCGATAACCGTAACTGTGGCAGATGCTGCCTGGATCACGGGTTCCCGGCATCTCCGGCTGCGAGGAGGAACCGCGATGTGGACAGCCCTGGGAAAGGTCAGTCCTGTGGGATGGGACAGGACCGTACTCAGCACCTAGACACGTCCTCACCAACGTGATATTGTTATTTAGAAGTCACCTGCATTTATTCACTTGCCACCTGAGTCATATTCAAATACAGGAGGGCACCACGTAAAACCCACTGCCCACAAGACACCCCATACATGATGTCTCCTTCCGCAGAAGTGGGATTTAATTCCTCCCTCATGACTTAGTTTTAGGAAAGTCCCTCGTAGCAGTGTCCAATGCCCACCCACAGAACAGCCCCCATGCCTGCTGCAGCCACGCATGTCTTTTCTCCAGCCGCAGCATCAGCTGATTTCCCTCATTTGTGACCATAATTAGACTGAGGAGGTTCACGGCGGAGCAATCAGATCTCACCCTGCACCCCACGTGCACGTCCCCTTCCCCTCGGAACTGGCACGCTGCCACGGGCTCACACTCCCTTGCACAAGCAGGGGCTGAGAGCTTCCCCCCTACCCCTTCACGCTAGGACATCCCACACGAGACAGACCCACTTCCAGCCACCTTTAACTCCAGTTATTCCTCTCCCGATCACTTGACGTTTCAGCATTTCCCCTTTGCAAGCCACAGGAAGTTTGGGCCAGACTGACTTCGCTTCAGCAACAGCAGGTTAAAAATTGTTTCTGAGCACACCTCTAGCCACAGGGAGAGAGGGACAGCTGCTCCTCCACAGTTAGCTATTAAATGGAAAAAGAGGCTAGATCATCCAGTTATTTTGTCTTAAGTACAGTGGGACTCAGGAAACAAACATCTAGTGAAAGGCTAACTGACCCGAGGCAAATTCTTGCCGGATGAAAACCCTATTTTTGTGATTTGTGCCTTTGTTAATTCAAAATCCCGTTGTGAGATCTTGCACCCGATCTGTTTACAGACAAGCAGGATCTCTGGCAGACGTCCGCCGATGCCTCCTGCACCTGACAGGCCTTCCTCATCCTCTTCCTCAGGGTACGTGGTGCCAGGGGACAGCTGTCCAAGCCACACCATGCCAACACACGGCTCCCAGAGCTACCTCAGCCTGGCACATTTTATTTTTTGCCCTTGCTCCCAATTAAGCACTTTCAGAGGGCCCATCCGGAAGCCGCAGTGCAGTTGACAGCCACCAACCCGATCTGATTTGACTCAGTTTTAACTGGCTGCTTCGGAGGAGGCAAAAGAGGTTTTATTCAAATGAGTAATTATAGCCTTAACTTCCTTCCCCAAAGCTGACAGGTTAAACATTCCTCCCTCCTGTCACAGGGGCGCTCAGAGCGCTAACCCAAGGCAGCCAGGCTCACCGTCACTCCCCAGCAGACATGGAAGCGGCGCTGACAGTGCCAGCAGGACCCTGAGCAGGAGAGGACACACGTTGTCCCAAATCACTGGTGCTCCTTTAATCGAGTCCTTGGAGGAAGATGAGTCACTGCCCAGTTCACGTGGGAGGAGAGCACGCCACAAAATGCTGCAAAGCCAGGGCTGGCTTCTCAAGAAAACCAGTTTCTGAAGAAACTTTTAATGCTGAAGGCTCCAACCCCAGGCTCAAGTAAGGGGGAAACGAGGGGAAGGAGCAGCTTACCCCAGAGAGCTGGCACCTCTACCTGCCCTATGCCAGCCACCTGCAAACCACCAGGTCCCTTTGGGTGCTCAGTCCTGGCCCAGGGGTGCGCTGCTGGGTCTAGGC
>JAVJGJ010000039.1:5063668-5077834 GCA_035590215.1 Microhierax caerulescens | reverse complement strand
GAGAGAAGAGAGGGGAGCGATTCGTTCCGCTCAGCCGGGGCCCTCCGCACGAGGACGGCGGTGGCAAGAAGCCGCGGCCCCAGCCCCTGCGAGGAGGTAAAGCCAGGGCAAGGAAAAAAGAAAAAAAAACCAAAAAAACCCCCCAAAAAAAACCCAAAAAACCAAACGAACCCCCAGTGCAGACGCAGACTTTGTTCTGTGTCGCCCCGGGAAAAGGCCTGGAACGACACGACCCGGTTCCGCGGTGCCTCGGCTCCGCTCGGTTCCGTACCTGAATTCCCGTCAACAGTCGATGCTGAAGGACCGGGAGACCAATTCCGCGGGAAAAGCGACTCTGCGCAAAGTGGCGCGTAACCAACAAGTTCCTTTCGGAGGTCCCCCAGCCCTCGCCCACCACCCTGAGGGGGGTGCCCCACCTGCCTGCAGCCCCCTGCCCAGCCCCCCAAGCCCACCACCAGGCTGTTCCGAGAACTCGGGGTGCCACGTTACAACCTCGGCAAGGGGCAGGGGGTGTGCTGGGTGACAAAATGCTGGTTTTGAGGACAGAGGGGAGCTGACACAGGAGCAAAGGACACATCAAAGCCCTTCCCCTACCAGCAAACCCTCCCTCCATCCACCCTCGACAGGCTTTTTGTCTCCCCACGCGACGCAGCGCTCTCCCAGAGCCACCGAAGTACCTTTGCCGCCCCCGAAATCCAGCCTCCCCCTCCAAAGTCACCCCCCGTCAGCTCAGCAAAGCTGGCAGCCAGGGCTGTGAAAAGCAGAAAAATAAAATTCCTCGGATGTTCGAAGCTGCCCCCTCAAGTCTCAGCACCTGAAATTGCTTGTAAAAATAGGTCTTGACATACAAAAAAAAAAAAAAAAAAAATTGAAGCGAGTGTGCTTCTGAACATTTCTATTGCGCATTGGTCCGTGAACGGTGTGTTATCAAAAATATGGTACAGAGTTCGTTGGCTGTGTCTTGGAGCGAAGCCCCGGGCAGGCCCGCGCCTGCCGCGGCTCAGGATGCCGAGCTGGGCCAACGTCGCTACAACCTCACCGGGAAGCGGCTCGCGGCACGACACCATCATAGCAGCTTGCGATGCAGGATTTCCCAGGCCATTCGCTTTCGGAAGTAGGGCATGTGTTGCTTTGGGGGGAGGGGAAGAGAGAGAAAAAAAAAAAAAAAAAAAAGAAAAGGTACATCAGCATCTTTCCGGACCGTTTGTCAAGCAGCCGCTCTGCTGGGTGCAGCTTTTTGGGTGGTGCCTTTCTTGGGGGGAAAAATTGTTTTCCAATGATCAGGAACAGGACAGCGGATGAGATCTAGGTAATAACGTAACCCTGATGAAGTTCTCTAATCGTTAGAATTAAATTATTCACGCATGGGCTATTCCACAGAGGCTGACAACATTAAATAACACCGGAATTCCCCGGGATTCAGGCTCCAGCAGCACCACGAGTGGGTCTCGTTGGGGGGCTGTGAGCTTTCCCCAGCTGCACCGGTGATGCACCCCACGGATTCGAGCTCAAGCAGGAGACCTGCAGATGGCTTTAGAGGGACAATTTTGTGACAAACCACCGCGTCCTGCGTCAAGCTCTGCTCCCAGGGAGCGGCAGCACCATCCCTGCGCGGGCTGGGGGCACTTGAAACCCGCAGAGAAGGAAGCAAAAGGCATTTGGGAAAAAATAAAATAAATAAATAAATATCAGAGTACGCACAAACAAGCGCCACGTGCCCATCGCTCCCCGGGCACGAGGGGGGCACGAGGGTGGGTTTACCTGAGTGAAGTTGATGGGCTTGTCTTTGGTAATGCAGTCGGCGTATTTGCAGGCGAACATCCCGCAGTCGCTGCCGTTCATCTGCTGCGGGATCTCCTGAAATGGAAGGACACGAAACCAAACGTCATTTCCAGAGGAACCGGTCCCCGTTTTCCAGCCTCTGAGGATGAAGAGCTCCCAGTGGAGGATCCCTTTGGAACGGGCCCTAACGAGGGAGGTCCTAACGGAGGGGCAAACACCAGCGTGAGGAAATGAGGGGGAACTGAAGAGGAGGGTGGGCAGCAGGAATCGAGGTGGCACTGGGGCACCCCTGGCTCGGGAAAGCCTCCCCTGCTTCCATCTAGGGCCCAAGGGGACTCCGCAGTGGAGCAGCCTGCCACTGAAGATGTGGGATTTGTTCACTGCTTAGAACGGATCCATCGGGAAAACCAGCCAGGAAAGGTCCATCAGGGCCAAGAACAAAAGCAAGGGCTGAGAAAGAGCCTTTCTCCAAAGCTCCGGCTGCCCAAACCTACCTGACTCTTCTTACTCAGCAACGACCAACCATTAGTGTCGAACTCTTTCCTCTTCTTGTCAAGACTTTCCTGTTTTAAGTATTGCCTGCAGGAATAAGTGAACAAAGAGAGCTTACTTAGAGGAGCAGGGGAAACCAGCCAGTACAGTTTACCTAAGGTGTCCTCTACCATGTTTGCAGAATTAATGAAAAATGGAAGTCCAATATTTTCGTCTCTGTACTGGCCATTTTAAAAAGGGCTCTATAGACCCGGGGTTTGAGGCAGTCAAAAGAAGGACCAAGCAGAACTTCAAAACCCATCCAAAAAAAGTACCTGCCAAGCAGAGAGTCAAAACCACAAATAAACCAGGGAGAACAAATCTAATTCATCAGAGTCACTCACAGCAGAGGAAAGCGCGGCAGCCGCGGGGCTGCCCCAACGGGCTCCCGCAAGCGGAGCGTTATCTGGAGGGGAGACGGACAGCGGGGCTCCGGGGGCTCCGGGGGCACCGGGAACCGCTGCCTCGTGGCCCCCCCGGGCCGTAACTTCGCACAAAGGTAGATGGGAGCAAATTTGTCGCCACCGTAACAGCATCCCGGCAGCTCTGGAACGCTCGCCCTGTGCGTGAAGTGTCAAAAGCCCAGCACGGAGCTCCTCTCCGGGCTGGTGGTGGGTTCAGCTCAGATGTTCTCCTGGAGCCCTTCTCCCAGATCTCCCTTCCCCTCCTGACTCGATTTCTTTGTGCCAGAGCAGAAGACGGATGGCAAATGCTTTCAGGGAGGGGGAAAGTAGGGAGGGCGGCTTGGATTTTCTCAAACAGGGTCCAAGGCTTGGGGAGGCACAGCCACACCACAGTCCACTCCAAGATGCTTTTACAGGGATTGAGTCAAGCTGGGAGCACAAGTGGGAGAAGCAGCCTGTCATGGGGGGGCGTGGGGGGGGGTACCCAATCCCTTCCACGAGCCTTCAGAGGGAGAAGAGCCGCAGAGCCAGTCTCATTCCAGTTCCCAGAACTGGAAAGCAAGGAACGCTCAGGGGTGCTGGCCCACCTCTGCCCAAAGAGGCTTCCACCAGGTTTGGCCCAAAATTTCATCACCAGAAGAAGAGAAAAGCAGAAGGTTTTCCCCTGCCCCCTTGAAAAAGTTTAGAAACTCTACCAAGACCATGCCCAAAGCATGCTCGAGCAACTGCCATGCTTCTTCCTTTGCGGATGTGAACGCTCTGAACTATTCCCCCTTCGCTGGGAAGAGCGGAAAGGGAAGCTCAGAAAGGACACGGACACAAAGGTGGCCCGGAGGGAGCCCGAGGAGACGAGGTGATGGGCCCGAGATGTTCTTAATGGCCCTCGAGGAGCTCCTCTGTTGGCTGCTGGTGCCACTAACTGACATTCAGCTTTGCAGACACCTTCTGCTCATCTTGGTTACCAAAAGGACCAGCAAGATCCAGAGAAACCATCTCCTGCACATTTGGCACCTTCTCAAAAGAGCCCGAGGAGCCTTCTCGCTGTCGCGGCTGCGATCAGAAAGTTTGGAAAGGAAAAGCCAGGGATGAGATGCTGCTGGCTCGAACGGAGGGGTCAAGAGAGCATCTGGCACAGAGAGGGAGGTGGGTTTGGCCGCCAACGCGGGGAGATGTGCCATCTTTTGGAAATCTGATCCACAAAGCCTTGGCTAAATCGCATCTTGCTGTCAGTAAACGCCGGAACGTGATGGGAGAAGGGGGTGATGTGACTCGCAGACAAGCCCAAAAGATGTAGGGTCAAACTCCACGCCTTGGTGCCGTCAGGAGAATTTTCTCTATCCTAATTCCAAAGAGCTACTCAAAGAAAAACCTCTCCTACGCCAAAGAGTCCCCGAAACACCCAGGAGCCACTGAACGAAGAACTCGACGTGGCAGCAGCAGGACCCAGCAGCCTCTGACCACGAAGCCAGCCCCTTCCTAGCGAGCGCATCCCTAGAAAAACAGCCAGAAACGGGTTTTACTGGATGTCAAAGTGTCCAGGAGGGGAGTCTCCCTCCTGGCTGTCCCCCGACACCAGATCAGGCCCAGACAAGCGCTTTCCATCAGCCTTCGTTAGTGGGACACACGCCGCCCGGCCGGGTCCCCAGCGCAGGCTCTGCCAGCTGCCAGCAGCTGCTCTAACTGCTCCCTGGAAGCTGCGCGGCCACAGTTTGGACAAGATCAACTGGGGGTAAAACATGGAGGGGGGGGGAACCCCCAGCCCCTTCACTGAGTACGAGCAGCCTCCGTATCTCATCGCCAAAAATAAAACCTAATGGATGGAGAAGAAAGTCCTCGTAACGAGCTCGAAGTGAGGGTGAGCCGGCGGCTGGAAGACAGGAGCAGACTCTGCACCACAACACAGACACACTGAAACGTTCGTTAATTAACGGCTTTGTTTCAATTAAAAAAATAATTAAAATTCCGAGCAATTACCGCCTGCTACTTGAATCCTCAGCTAAAAAAAAAAAAAAAAAAAAAAAAAAAAAAAAGAGCAGCAGCACAGGGCCCACTGCCGTGCACGTCGGGAGAACCAGAAGGGCTCGGAGCCTCCACGTGGAGCGGCTCCCAGCATACGGAGCGGGGGCGAGAGGCTCCGAGCGCCAGACACGTCTGGCACACTGGGAAGAAAACCAGTGAGTTTTCAACAGAGCCGGAGCTCCAGTGACTAAAAACCATCAGGTGGCTTCAGCACAGGGAGTTTTATCCGCGACCACCACGAGCCACGGCTACCGTGCCGGCACACGCACGGCAGCTGGGAAATTTTGAGTTGATTTTCTAGAAGGGCGAAGGAAATAACACGCACAGCTCACGGTAACCGTGACCGTCACCTGTGTGGCTCCCTAAAAGCCACCTCCAGCCATCTAGCCGGCGCACGGAGATCAGTGACCATCAGACACGCTGTGTAAGGAGAACAGCACCGCTCCTGCCTAGGAAACAGCCTGAGCCACCTCTCGGGGGGGGGCTGGAAGAACGTGGTCAGGACCTCAAGGAGAAAAAAGCTCGACACAGGATTTTTAAGCAGAATTACACGCCAAATCAAACCCCAACATGCCTGAGGTGCCCCGTCCAACTTTAATATTATTCTTTTAATCTCCTTTTCCTAAATCTGAAAATGGATTTTTGCCCTCTACAGTGCTTACAGACAGACACACACAAACCTGACCAGGTGCCTCAGGGAATTGTTGAGATCAACTCCCCAGCACACTGCTAAACGTCTAAGAGCCCTGAAGTAAAGGGCACGTAAAGGCAAGCATTTCGGGCGCTGCTGCGAGCAGGAGATAAGGAGATTTCACAGGCATGACTCGCTTTGTGCACTCTACCCCCTAAGCTTTCCTCCAGCCTGGGTACACTGGAATGAAGTTTTTAACTCATTTTAACAAGTTGGGTTATGTCCGCTCCAGAAGACAGACCCTCCCAGCAGAGCTGAAATACCGAGCACCGTGTTTCCCAAGGAGACCCCCCCCCCCAAAAAAAAAAAACAGAGGCAGCTTTGCTAAAAAATCCTCGCCAGGTCTCACACCCAAGTTGTGTGAAAGCTCAGATGCTGCGACAAAGCACGGCAGCCACCGAACCACGGACGCCTGCGGTCCCTACTCACTCCTAGCCTGGCCAGCGGCCCTTGTATTCAATCAGTTACTTTCCCTGTGCCTCAGTTTCCCTCCTCTGGTAGGTCTGGCTAACGGTACAGCACTCACCACCTTTAGGAAGCTCTAAAGATTGAAAGCATGAAAGGGTCACTAACCATGAATAGGACCTCCGTCCCTTCTTCCCGGTGTGATCCTCCCACTGCATTCAACCAATAAAAGCCTCCTAAAAGGAAACAGAGGGAAAAAAATTATGTCCAGGGCAACAGCGACCTGAAATCCTGGCTCTCTACCACTCACCCTGTGCGGCTGAAACACTTTGCATCCTCTGGTACTCTCTACCACCACTCTGAGGACCTGCTTCCTCGCCCCAGACCCTTAAACGAACCACGGGCAGGACTCCTGGGTCCCCCTCTCACCTCCCAGGTGTTTCATGTCACCAGATGTCTGTGTCTTTCCTCCTCAGAATCGAAGAAATTTCAGGCTGAAAGGAATTGTTTCACCCAGACCATCTCTGCCCCCAAGGCAGGCCAGCTCTCCTTGCACCCTTCTCGAACACAGAGGCAGAAGCCACACAGCAAACCAAAGAGACGCTCCCCTGAGCCATTTCCCCAAGATTTTACGCTTTTCCTTTCCCTTTCCACCAACATCATGGAACAGCGTGGAAAAGGGAAACGGCTATTTTTACGGTTATTTAAAACGGACCCGACACACGCAGACTGCAAAGCACCTGAACAGGAAAACAAAGGTGCTAAACGGACTGGAAATGGCATTTGTCTGCTGTCTGTCTTTATCATTATTCACATTCCTTGACTGAATGAGTGACGCCTCTGCTGACATACTCAACCTCATGCCAGAAGACGCAGGATCAGATTCCCAAGTCAGCGCCGGAGCGCAGCTGAGATGAGAAACAGAACCGACAGCTGACCCAGGGTCAGCACCAGAGCGACAGAGCTGGCGACTGTGTCCCATAAATCACTCTGCAACCTGATTTGTATCAAGCCTGACGGCCCTACGTGACTCGGGACCTTCGAAAAGGGGTGGGGGGGCGTTTCCACCCCTGGCCAGAGAGTTGCTCCTTTTTAATTGCATTCCATTCGGAAGCAGCTTCTCAATATGGGAAAACAGTTCTGGATTTGACAGGGTGCAAGCACCCCTCTTCTACAGGAGCTCGCAGAGTGGGCAGCCAGCTCCGCTCCCCCAGGGGGGGAAAACCAAGACCTCCTGTGCGGTCTGAAGCCAGGCAGAACTCCTCTCACCAGTTTGGGGGCACGGCCAGTAGCGCCCCACTGGAACTCAGCCCCCAGGAGACCCAGGCAAATGATGCGAGAGACACTCCCGCACCCTCCCCCTACCACGGCACGCTCCAGAATCCCCCTCTCAGGACCGAGGGTCCAGCTACTGAGCTGGGCTTTGCCACAGGCACAAAAAGCTCCCACCTGGAGGACGGGGCCAGGAGGTGCCATTTCTTCAAGCAGCTGCAGGCCGAGGGAAGGACCCCTACCCCTCAGCGTCCAGGAAGCTGGTTTCCTCTTAAAGATGATCCCCCAGGTGACTCTAAGACTGGTGGAGCCTGATGTCCTTAAGAGAACAGGTCTGAAACCTGCCTGTACCCACAAAGGTACCACCAGCCTCGCTGGCAGATCTGCTGGGAAGAGGTGATGACAGGGCATCGGCACAGGACCCTCACAGACCAGCTCTGGATCCGCGGACCAGCGTCAGCAACGCGTGGTGAAACACGAAGTGGGGAAAACCGGGATGTTCCTCTGAATCTTCCCTTCGGGACCCAGACAGGGACTGTCCCCACCGGAGGGGCTGTCGCTTCCAGAGCGAGGTAAGAAGCTGTCTGATTTTTAAACAGGCACAACTCAAGCAAGTGTTACTCACAACAGCGTCCTGCAGGCTTCGCTGTTTATTCCACCCATGGAGTCATAATAGGTGATGGTTTTTTTCCTGAAGTCTACAACCTACACAAAGAGAGATGCGTTAACAGCGCGCAGCACAAGGAGCTCGTCTCTTTGCCAGGACACACGCTCTGCTGACAGCAGTTTAGACCATTTCAAAGCAGAGGACCTCAAAGTACTTCTAAGGTCCTCGGTACAGCCCTCCCCAACCCCCCCCCGCTTCGCTGCGGTGTTATTTAACCACTTGAATCTCTAAATCAGGCTCTCCTCAGAGCACCCCGGTAAAACACAAGAGCGCTCTGTTATCCTCATTGTTAAAGCTGCAGAGAGATAGGTTTACAGAGCCTTTGCTCCACCTGACGTCTGCATAACTGAGCAGCCCAAGACACAAGCCCCCCCAGGTGTTTTTCCGGGGCCCCATGCCCCATTTCCACGCCACCACCCACCCGTGTGAGCCCCACCTTGCCCGGCAGCGGAACAACCCTCCGAGGTTTCGGCCGAGAAGGCTGACACAGGCTGAAAAGCCACGCACAACGTCACTGCGCAGGTGACAAGAGAAGGGACGGGACAAATCGGGGGCAGGAGGCAGAGAAAGCTGCGTGCTATCTGCCCATCTAAATCTCTCTAAAACGATCCCGTAGCAACGTCTCCAAAGGCGAGATGGTGGGAACGGGGAAACGAGATCTTTCCCCGCAGAATTAGCTAGCCTAAATGACCTTCCCAACTGCCTCATTTTTTTCTTTCAAGTCTACAAACACACCCAAAACGCTGCAGCTCAGTCTTGGATTTTAACCACAAACACAATTTTCACCAACACCCGAGCACGGCATCGCTCGAGAGCCGTGAAAATTCAGCCTCAGCTGGATTTATAGCAGAACCCAGTGCAGCCACGCACAGTTGTGAATAACTAAAGCACTCACGGCCAGGCACCAGTGCACTCCCAGGTGGATGGGCACCAAGAGCAGATCCACAGAGAAGATATCCACTTTCTTAGTCCACCGTTTCACAGCTTGGTAACCCGCCATTTTTAGTTTGGTAAAAAAGAAAGTATTGAAGGCGTGAACTGCCGGCAAACCCTTCTCTTTGCTCCGCTCCATCAGCAAGTTCATGTAGAAATTAATTATCTGGGGAAGAAAAAAGCATCCAGGACATGTTTAGTGTTGACGCTTCTGCGTAAGCTGTTCTGCCCCGTGCAAAGTTTGGTAAGAAACTGGTTTTGCCTTTGCCTGTCCCCCTGAAAACCTGCTCCTGGGGGGGATTTACAACAGCTCAGCTGCCTTAAAACTGTCAAAAATGCAGATTTGGGAACGCAGTCTTCTATACTGAAGATTTACTTTCTTTTTTTTTGCCCTGATCATGTCTGTAGTCAGTCCCACTCCTCCCAATATCACCATTTCTTCAAGTGCCTGGTCTACACAGGGGTTTCTCCGCAGATCAACCGCTCCAGACGTGAACCACAGCCCACACCTACCAGCCCCTTTCTGAGCCCTTTCGCGGAGAAGGCATGCACGTTTGCTCACTTCAACCTACTTTAAACTGCCGAAGAAAAAACTCTTAACAGCCCAGGGCAGACCGCTCACCTCATCGTTGAGCCAGTTCAGGTTATTGAGGGTCTGAATGTCTTTCCGAGTGATTGTTAACCGAAAAGCTTCACTGAGCACCTCATCCTGGTTCCCACCACGGAATACGTTCTTTATTTCCTTTTCCATTTCCTACAGGGGGGACACAGACAGCACTGGGAGAGTTCCTGCTATTCCCATCACAAAGGCAGGATTCAAAGCCAGGTTTATTCTTTGCTCCTCAGAGAATAAACTTGCTACAAGATGTACGTGGCAGAAGGGAACAGCTACCTGTTTCTGTGCACAGATCTCAGGAAATCACAGCTGTATTTAGAACCTCTACGCACAAAACCCGCCGGCTTGCGTACACCCGATCCAAGCAGACTCACCTCGGTGATTTCAGGGAACTCCTCTTCGCCGTCAGCTGACTTCGCATCCTCTTTCTCCTCCGGGACCACCGTGACAGGGATTTCCTTCTCAAGGGGTACTCGAAGATTTAAATCCACCAGATCCTGCACTGAGTGTTCCTGTTCCTGCAAGCGCTGAAGGAAGACCTTTAGATTAGGCGGTGGCCAGGGGAGTCACGTCTCCAGGGCTTGCGATGGAGCAACACTGGGGCCGGGTGTTAGAAAGGGACACAGAGGGCGAGTGTCTACCCTGGCCACGACGCCACCGGGAGCCCTGCCCTGGGAAGGGGAAGCAACAAAGACCCCAGACCCCGATGGAGTCGGGTTTTGTCATTTTTCCATTTCCAATTTGCTTTCTGTCCTGTGGTTTAACGTTTGAACTTGCAAAGACGGCTCTTGCAGTGACCGCCCTCCGTTACCTGGCTTTGCAGCTGTAAGGCCAGCGCTTTCTGCTCTTCAATCTGCCGCCACCTGTCCCGAGCTCGCGAATCGTAGACGCTGGTCCTGAAAAGCGGTTTACGTGACCAAATCAGGGTTTTGTTTCTAGACGTGAACACTCACGACAGGAAAACAGAGCAGAAAACTTGTACTTACAGTTCTTTGATCCATAGTTCTGCCTGGAAGAACGGGAGGCTGGAAAGGAGGAGAAAGGACAGGTGTAAGCGTTGTCTTTCATGCAGAAACTAATTGCCTGGGAAGTGATTTGTAATTATTATCTGAGGACAGCCCTCCCCCCCGCTTTATAGCAAGAGCTGCAGACAGATCTGCCAGCGATTTGCAGCCAGGTCTCAAGGAAGGTTTGATGTATCACACTGGAGTTCCTGTGACTACAGCAAACCGCTCTCTCCTCACAAGATGTTCAGGAAGCCACCGGCCACCTTCCCTCTGCATTCTCACTTCCCCATGGAATTAAAAAAGCCAACACAACCCACCCCTGCCTCCAGACACCATTTTACAGCCTCTTACCTTGGTGCTGGGGTTCTGGAATCCTTTACCTTGAGCAAAATGACAGAGTCCGACCCTGAAGAGAGTAAAATTTACAGAATTGTTACCCTCACAGTTGCTGCCCGCTTCCCCAGCTGCTGCAGGAGTCCACATACAGAGCGGGAGGGAAAAAGCGAGTTTGCACGTCCATTTAAGTCCATTTTCAGATTTTGGGGTTTCGTTTTGGGTTTGTTTTTTGTTTGGTTGAGGTTTTTTTTTTTACCTTCAGACTGCGTGTTAGATGCTGGTAGATTTTCTTGCTGATGCTGGGCTGTGGAGTTACTGGACTCAAAGATATGGGAGGGATAACTGGGGGCGGAGTAGAGCGGTGGTTTGTGTGACGGCTGCTCCTGCGCTCTGAGGACGCTGGATGCTGAACTGGCTGGTGCGATGCTGTGAGTTTCAAACAGCTTTGAGTTCTTGCTGGGACCTTCTTTCACTACAGTTTTGCTGGAATTGGAACACCTGGACCTAGGGACAACAGAAAGTAAGCTCCCAGAGGAGATACGTGGCGCTGTCGGCTGGGGAAGAGCATTTTACATACTCACAGATGGAAGGGGAATAAGGAAGAGGGCTTCGACGTAGAAAATTGTTTTCCCGTGACCATCTGAAGCAATTGCCTGTAGATCTCTCGCTCTTCCTCCCGAACAGTCTGCAGAAAAACCACCAGATGCGTCTAGCCAACGTGATTTCAGCAAAGACACCACGAACAGTAAGCAGATAGAGGTTTTACAGGTGCCAGCACGCCCGAGGGTCTCAAAGAGTTCAACCATCAGCCTCAACCAGACCAAGCACCATCGAAGTCTGAATGGGAGCAGAGCTGAAGCCAACTCCTGCCTGGCAGGAGCGAATCCAGCACAAGTCAGTCTGTTAGAGCTGCCTCAAGCACTTCCTAGTGCCCACCAGAGATCTCCTCAGACAAATCCACCCACTAAACAGTCTCCCAGCCTTTTCTTTACCTCTTCTGCCGTGCTGATGAACCGTCGGGGTGTTTTCTTGGGGCTATGCAGGCTGCGGCGACACGGACCGCTCCAGGAAGGACTCTGAGCAGGTTTGATCGGAAAAGCTGACGCATGGCAATGGTGGTTTGATTTTCCTACAAAACTGTTGGATGTCCCACTGCAAGGAGAGGAAAAAACCGCCACACTTACTCGATTCCTTGCTTGTTTTAGTCCGTAAGGGCATTCTCCACCATCCCCAAACCCAGCCAAGAAGGAGCTACCCGGTTCTGATCAGGAATTCATCTTTTATTTTGCGTTTTTAAGAACCACCTCACAGCTGAACCCTGGTTCTCTCCATCAGCTTGATCTGAAGCCGCTCCCCGGGCCTGTGTGGCCGAACAGATGCCACGAGGTGGCACTGCGAGGCCGAGGAGCCACCGCCTGGGATCCCGACCTTCCCGCCGGATCCATCAGATCCCGCTTCCATCCACGCACCACAAAATGGCTGAACCTGGGCTTCAGGCCCCACTCCGGCCTCACCTTGCTTCCCCCACTCCCACCTACCAAGAGCCGGTGAAAAAAACACACGGGTCGATCCAGCATTTTTTCCTGTTGAAATTAAAATTTTCCCTATTTAGGATCGCTCGTTTAGGCTGGAAAAGACCTTTAAGGTCAGCGAGTCCAACTGTAAACCGAATGCTGCCAACTCCACCGCTAAACCATGTCCCCAAGCGCCTGCTTTGCCACTTTGACAAGCGTTGGCCACTGTGGGGATTTCCAGGAGCAACAAAAACTTGACCTGGTCTGCAAAGGTCTGACACAAGACAACTTTATACCGGCTGCAAAACCCGCTCCTGCACCCAGCACCACACACACTAACTGGCAGATTTCCACCACAAAATGACAACGCACTGTTTCCTCCCCAGTTCCCCAGTGGTGTAACGATGTTCCCGTTACACTCAAAACTAGCCCCTTGCATCACTAGCTTTGGTAAAAGACCGGCTCCTCCACGCTGGGCGCTGCTTCTGCTCCCAAACCCAGCGCTCACAGCCTTTATCTTTGCCACAGAACACTGAAAAGACCCAGCAACCTCGACCCACGCAATTATTTCCACCCTGAACTCGCTCTCTATTGACACCGGTGTTTTCGTGGGTAAAATCCCCGCCTGAAGCTGCCAGAGGGCTCTGCGGGGAGGGTTAAACACAGAGGGGAGCCATACGCACCTGGCGTTCTTGCGAGCTTCAAGGTAAGAGCCTCGGCTCACCCTCGGCTTCTGTGGCACGGAGCCCAGAGGGGGAACCAACCCCCTCCACTGCCCGTTGGCGCTGGAGCCGAAGGCTCGAGGCTCCCCCGCTGCCCGGTAGTTCTCAGGGCAGGGGACTTCTGTAGGGGAGAAACGCAGCAGCAGTCAGCAAAGAGCCACATCTTCCTCCCCACACTGCCTGGGGGAGAGAACAGCCAAAAAACTGACATTCTAGAGCAAAAAAATGATGCCTTACCTGGGCTGTAATTAAGAGCGCAGGATGCGTTTCCAGCAGGGCAAGCAAAACCACTGATCTTGTTGGGTAAAAACTGTGTGAGAAGATGGCAGTTTTTTATGAGAGGAAAGCACAGCTCAATCTTAAACCCCGAGCACAACAAAACTACGCAGGTATGTGGAAAGTTACAGCTCCACCCCGCTCATATTGATATAAATTAGCAATTACTGCAACAGACTGTATAATAACACACCAGTGCTAGTGTGACAACGCAGCCAAAGCGTCACTTCCCCCCCATTCCCTCCTAAAATCCGCTCTGCCAGGCGCTATGGCAGTTTTATTAAGGAGAGGAAAAACAAACAGCGATTTCATCTTGTTATAGGGCAAAAATCATCGGCTTCGCAGCTGTGCCAGCACGAGCCGCGGCTGCAGCATCGAGACAGGCGCACGCTCCACGTGCCACCTCCGTTTTACGTGCGAGCAGGTAACGCACAGTGTGAACCGGGCTGCCGCAGCACCATGTGCCGGGCATTACCGTGACCGGGCTGCCAGATCCACCGGGCAGGTGGCGAAGGGAAGGCCCGGGGGATGCCTCTGACACGCGGAGACCCCCCACAGGGACCCGGAGAAGCCACCAGCCCCGGACACCGTGTGGACGGTGACCGGGGGAAGTCGCGCAGCCGCGGCCGAGGAGCGGCCCCGCACCTTGCTGTCCGGCTGGGAGAGCGGCTCCCGCAGACCGGCCCGCGGGGGCAGCGCGAAGGCCTTGAAGGCGGAGCCGTGGCCGCCCCGCGTCGCGTCCCGGGCCTCCATCCTCATGGGCGCTGCGGCCGCATCGGAGAGAGCGCGGCCCCGGAGAGGCGGCGGCCGGGCCCGGCTCGGGGAGCGGAGAGCGGCTCCGGTTTTCCGTCTAAAAACGAAGACAAGGAGAAAAGCGTCAGGGAAAGGCGCCGCCCCGCCGGTCGGCGCCCGCGTTGGGCTCGCGGCGGCCCCGGGGCTCCGCCGGGCGGAGGGAGCGGCCCGTGGGCCCGGCCCAGGCCCGCCCGCGGTA
>JAVJGJ010000039.1:4957942-4972136 GCA_035590215.1 Microhierax caerulescens | reverse complement strand
GCTGCTGAACATCAAGATTGCGCTGGACGTTGAGATTGCCATGTACAGGAAGCTGCTGGAGGGGGAGGAGAACAGGTGAGCCCTGCTGCTGCATCACCCTGGCCGAGGTACTGTCCCTCCTTGGGGCAGACTGAGGCTTAATCATCCATCACAACCCATGTAACGTTGGAATCTGATTTACTTTAATTTTTTCCCCAAGTTTTTAAGCCCAAAAAAAGAAATGTTGTCTCCACTGGGAATATTTCTCAGTGGCTTTTGTTGCTGTTGCATGAACCAGGACATAAAAGTAGCACCTGGGAAATTGCACGGACCTTAATTGCTTTCCATTACATTAGATGTACAACTTGTGGTCCTTTCCCTCTGCAGGCTCTGTGTTGAGAACCCATCCAACGTAAATGTCTGTAAGTATCCATACATCGCCCTCCCGGCAGAATGACCTTCCCCCCCGGGTTTCCTGAGGGTCCCCAGGCTGGCGCTGGATGCACAGTGAGCCTGTCCCTCTCTTGCAGCTGTGGTGGGCAGAAGCACCATTGCTGGAGGCAGAGCTGGTGGCTTTGGAGCCGGCAGTGGCATGGGTGGAGGAGTGTGTGTGGTCGGAGGAGGGAGCATCATGGGCGGCAGCTGTGGCATGGGAGGAGGAATGTACAGCGGTGGCTTCTCGTCTGGGAGTGGAAGGATGTGCGGCTCCGGAGGTGGCACCTTCATAGGAGGGGCCGGGTCCTCCTCCGTGCGGAGATGTGTCACAACCACAACGGTCAAGTCCTCAGGGGTGAAATACTGAGCCCTCCCTCAGTCCCTCCAAGGAAAGAAGCACCTTTCCCTTTCTCCAGCCAGCAGCACAGCCCCTGCCACCCGCAACCGGTGTTCAGCAAAGAAATGAACTGTCTCCCTCATAGCTCAGCACCCCCCTAAACCATCCTGCCCAAGGGGAGATTTGCAGGAAAACGCCATCCTGCTGGCAGAGGTGCCTCCTCTCCCAGCTCCACCAGTCTCCAGGGGCAGGAGGTCTCCCTTGTGGCTACCAGGGACCGCAGAGCTCATCTGAGCATCTTTCACCGCGCTCCTTGCTGCTCCCCCCGGCTCCTGCGCTGGCTGAGGAGGAGCGTGTATAAAACTGCTCTTTCCTTTCACTTTTCAAGGTCTCTTTTTCAATGGTCGTGTTTCCCCTTGCAATTTCCACATGTCCTGCATGTTGCCCACATGCTTGTTTCAGCTATATCGGGAATTCACGCAAGCAGAAGAAACGTGATAATGTCTCGTGGTCAGATTTAGGAGTGAGAAACAGGTCTCCACCTTCCCTTGGTGGAGTAATTTGGCAGCTTTAATATTGTATAATATTAAATCCCTTTCCCTCTTCTCCTTCACACCTGACGTATGCATGGCCTTATTGCAAACCTTCTGTTGCCTGAACCCTACTGCATGGTTGCTTTTTACCAGCACCCCTTTCCTCCAAGTTCTTTCATTACCAATAAACTGCAGACAGATGAAAACATACCTTTGTGTTGTCTTATCACCTAACGGTCCCCGGGGGAGGGAAAACGCGCTTTGTTCATCGCCATAGCGAATGGCAATGCCTATGGTGCTCTGTCCTATGGTGCAATTCACTGGGTGTCATGAACGGCCCAGCTGAGGTGAGGAGGAGGAAGATGGACCTTCTCTTTCCTCTTAGGAGGTGCTGTCTTGCTCCTCCACAGTTGAGTCCTCATCTCTCTGCAGGATGGGTGAGCCATGGCTCTGAGGAGCGTGGCACAGGAAGGGAACATGCCATGTCAACCTGGTGGCCATGAGGCGGGGGTACCGTGATCATCCCAAGCATGGTAGGGTGATGTCCAGCCCTCGGTTGATGGACACCTCAGGAGCAAGACAGGCAGGGCCACCAGCAGGGAAGTTGTGGTTGGGACGTGGCAATGAATGGCAGCAGCTGGTACATGGTGGTCTGGATGTGATGGTTTGAACACGGTGGCCTGAGCGGCGGGGTTGTGGCAGTTGGACTGGGTCTCTTGGAACCTGGCCGTTGGGATGTGGTGGTTGGACTAGGATTGGTTTGAACATGGCTGTTGGGATGTGGCAGCTGGATGGTGGCCATTGGGATGTGGTAGCTGGACCGGGATTAGTTTGAACGTGGCCGTTGGGATGTGGCAGTTGGACTGGGGTGGTTTGACCACTGCCCTTGGGATGTGGCAGTTAGCAGCAGCCCTTGGCACAGATGTCATTCCAAGACACACAGCCAACCCATCACCATCACGCAGTGGGCTCTGTCCTGGTGGCCTTAGAGACCTCCACGGGGGAGGACACCAGCGACAGGTCTGCAGTGGGTGGTTAGTGCACCGAAGAAGAGCGGTTGTCCTCTACCCTTGGCCAGCACGAGGGCAAGCAGCACCATCTATCTGACGAGCAGGGCTCTTACATGGGCACCAGCACCTCACACAGGACCGGTGGGAAGGTCTGAAGATGCTACGTGGACACAAATTACATGTGGAAAAAAAAATAAAAATAATAGAGCGTGAAAGTATGAGACACAGCCTCGAACCTGCTATTATAACTGCAGACTGCCCAGCCAAGTTAGTCATTACCCTTTCTAAATAACGTCCTATTGCAACCAAATTAATTTGATTAATGCTTGACTGGATTCTTCTCTGGCATTGGGAGGAGCAAGAGCCAGACTGGTACGTGAATCAATCCTGACTGTACGGTGGTGTGAGCATCATCCTCGTGCAGTCTTGGTATTCGTCAGACAAAAACATGGTGACGGAGAGGATCTGTGCTGTAGAGCCCTTGCCACCTCAACGAGCAAAGCAAGCGAGGAAGGAGTGATGGTTCTTGTCTGAACTAGTGTTACTTTCACGCCGCTCTTCTGATTTTCCCCCAAATACTCTCTCAGTTGGCACCTGACGGCTTCATCTGATGTTTGTACCGGTTTATAATACGTCTTACTCTCTTGTTTGAATAAGCAGTGTATTTCTCATTCTAAAATTTACAGGTTGGGAGGAGAGAGACCAAGAAATCATCTCTTCCTTCCTCAGCCCAGTGAAGAGTCCAAGGACAGGTACAGCCCAAGGTGGTGCAAAGCCCTGGGGCATCCCTGGGGCTTCTCTGGGAGGGGGGTGGTGGTGGGGGAAGATCTGCCGTGTGTTGAAACCCAGGCAGCCAAATTCGCAGGCGTCATCCTGCAGAAAACCACAGGCTTTTTATAAGTTCCCTGAGTTTTTTTCTGGAGAGGGGCCAGGCTATAACATGGAGGTGCCGGCGTTTATCATTCCCATCTGCTGTGCTCATGAAAAAGGGAGTGATGTTAATTGCTCCAGCACATTCGTGCTTGAATGAGAGGTGGTAGCAGCCTGGTGGCAGGGCTGCCCTTTGTCAGCTCCGTGGGGCAATGCTGCGAGCTCTAGGGTAAAACTAGATCCGTATTTGCAGCAAAGGGACTGGTTTTCCTTCAAATAAGTGAATTCACTTGTGAAACAGCCTTAGCGTGACCAAGCAATGGTATGTCTTCAATAGTTTTTGGTAGAGCTGCTGCCATTTTGGACACAGAGCACAAAAAGTACAGGATAAATGTGTTTTTGTTGGTTTGTACATGGTCGTTTTCTACAGCAAAGGGCATGTGCTGTCTGTGCTAATACAAAACCTGCCCCCGGAGCCTCCTGCGGGCTCTGCTCAGGTGCTCACGAGAACCTGCCTGCATTTTCGGGTCCCTTTTGGCTTGCAAAGGTTGGAGTCCACATGAGATGGCAGTGCCTTACTCCTAGCATTTACCATTGAGTCTCCTTCACTCAGTCTGAGTAACGTGGGAGTGGGAGATGCAGGCTGGGGCTGCCGGCCTGTCCCATCACCGACCAGTTTGGTGCAAGACCACCGGTGGCTGGATGCCCTACGGCTCAGAGGACAGTTATGCCCCAGCTGGTGGGACTCATCCTTCCCCCAGGCGTTGTTGAGGTGGAACAGAAAGGAGATCTCACCCTCCACAAAGCCCAAAGTGAACCGGGTGGACGGTGCAGAGCCCTCAGCGGAGCTGGGCCATGCGCTGAAGCAACAGCAGGACTTGTTGAGTGTGGAGGTAGCCCTGGGCGTTGAGATTGCCACGTGCAGCAAACTGCTGGAAGGAGAGGCGAGCAGGTGGAAGCCCATCACATAACCTAGTTCAGGGTGTGAGAGCCATCTATCTCCCTTGCATTAGAATATGGAAAGAAACGTAATAGGTGCAATATTTTATGAGCTTATTTGAGAATGAATCCAGGTGGCATTATATTGGCTGTAATTAGAGCTGAAATGAGGTTTTAATTGTTACTAATCATGTTTATGATGGGAGGGCCTCCGGAGCTACCAAGATTGCTTCCCTTGGGTTGGTCACTGTGCAAATATGGAGGAGACTCACCCACCTCATAGTTGTGGTGGTAAGCATGAAACATCTGCTTTCACGAGTGGCACTGCTTCGTTGAAAGGACGGGGACGTTGTCCCCTAGACGTCCCCTGCCACTGCATCCTTGATACTGTTATTTACACGGCACATATCGCCTGAGCAGCTGGAGTCCTTCATGATCCTGAAGGATGGGACGTTCAAGGCAGTGGTGGTGAGGTGCAGGGAGGTTATGGGAGGTTGAAGGTGGAAACTGGCATCCTTTGGCCCCTTCTCTCCACTTCAAGCAGCCACAGCAACACTCCTGGCTCACTCACCTCCCACTCAAGTTCAAAACTAGCTGGAATACTCACTAGAAAACCCTCTGACCTTCTCAGGAGAGATTGAAATCAGCATATCATGAAAGCAGCAACAACCACCAAGTATCTGGGCTTGGAAGGAGTTTTACAACGCGACAGTCAAAGACCTACGAGTTCCTGGAAGCAAACACGTTGCCAGACATACCCAAAGCTACGTGGCTACCGAAGAAACGTAGCCAAGGAGCAAAGTGGAGCTCTCCCATTTGCTTTTGCAAGCTGTGCTCCTGTGCTTTCCTTCAAGCTGCTAAAAGACCTCTGTTCTTGCCTCTTTGCATCCTGGCTGCTTTTGCCTTGGATTCACCGTGAGGGAAATCTGTTGTCACTCCCCAGGGATGCCTTGTGCCAGCCCAGTGGCTCTTGCTGACTGGCTTGCTGGGATCCAAAGAAGCCCGTGTTGGAGCGCTTCCTCTAGGGCTTTACGGGAGAATTTGGGTCCTTCATCTAAGTTAATACACACCTCAGCTTTGATTGTAGAGATTGTGCCAGCAGCCAAGTGCCTTTCATCCCAGCCTTTTCTTCCTGCTTGATGTCACACTGCTCCTCTGTGAGAGTACAAATTATACGCTGCTCCCGTGTTACGTGTCTCAGAACAACATATCTGCTCCCACCTAGCCAGGTGACCTGGATGAGTGCTGCCGGTGGATGCGGCGCACCTCCAGCTCCCTCCTGGCCCCATTTCATCCAGGGCTCTCAGCTAAAGCCGGGACAGGTAGAGCAGGGTTTGCAGAGATTATGCCAATCACATTGTGCCTGGTGCTGACAGCAAACCTTCCTCCTCTTCTTCCTCCCACCCACTCTGGCTTGGGTGCCAGTGCTTCTCAGCCCTTCATTTTGCTTCCACACTCATTAGCTCTACCCTAAGAGTGGGCTGATCTTCCTTTAAGTTTACACTTGTCACCCCACAATCCACATTTTCTGACCAGCTCTATTGCTGGTGCCCATCAGACCTAGCTCAAAGTCCACATGGGATGGCACGGGCTGGCATGGCACGGGCTGGCATGGCACGGGCTGGCATGGCACAGGATGGCATGGCATGGGCTGTCATGGCACGGGATGGCATGGCATGGGCTGGCATGGCACGGGCTGGCATGGCACGGGCTGGCATGGCACGGGCTGGCATGGCACGGCAACATCCACTCCTAACTAGAAGTATGGGTTGAAGCAAGGCTACCTCTCCTCTCCAGCAGCCTGGGGAGCAGGGCTTGCTGGGCAGACCTGATGGAGATAGGGTAGACACGGCCACGAAATGCCACTAGAGGGTTTGCAGCCATGCAGAGGACACTGCCCCGTTCTCACACACATCTGAACCTGCTGTTGTCCTCCAGGTCAATGACAAATTGACTTTCCCATACATAAATTACTGGGTAGGCTGAGGTGGGAATTTCAGGTTGTACAGAAAACCACCACCTAAAGGAAGGACCAGCCGCATTCTTGGTGCGCTCATCGCTCACAAGCGGCAGCCTGACAAAGGATGAAAGGACAAGTGGTGTGTTGCATTCACCAATAACTGCATGTGGGGCAGATGTGCCTGAGCTGCAGGTCCTCTGCCTCGCCTGACCTTGACAGGCTTTGATACGGAGCTGGGATCAGCTGAAACGGGAACTGGTCCTTGTCTCACACTTGGACAGCCACCTCATGCTGGTCCTGGAGGTCCTCAGACCAGCCTCCCTTCCTCCTCCCCTACAAAACCAGCCTCTGAAGCCCCTCAGATAAGTTCTCTAGTTTTGTTTTGTGCCTCCACAGGTGTTTGAAATCTGCTGGGGAAAAGGCTGGCCTGGCAGCTGAGGAACCAAGCCCTTCAGCTGGCTTGCATTACCTCCTCACTGCTCCGACCAAGCCCTTGCAGACACATAAAGAGGAAACACACTGACCTTCTGCTAGGAGGTCTGGTTCTGTGCCACAGCCTCGTCCGTTTGAAGTAAAGCAGCTGAAGAAGAGCAAGGGTAGCTCTGGTGCTGTCGTACCTGCCAGCGGCACAACCTGCTTGAAACCTCTTGGGCTGAGGAAGAAGCGGCTTTGCAGTAGAAGCCTCCCCAGAAATGGTGGGAATAGAAGGGTTTCCTACAGGTTGGAAGTTCTCAGCTAGGAGGGCACCTCGGTGCCCCTAAGGTGGGGTGACAAATCTCTTTGGTGAGAACAGGTTGTTGGGAAAAGACATGCTCGTTCACCCTCCGTCACCCGAGTCACCCTGAACCAAGACTTCCCGGCACCTCTCAGTCTCGATGTTGACCCCAAGGTCCAGAAGGTGCAAATGGTGGAGAAGGAGCAAATCAAGATCCTCAATGGGAACTCTGCCCCCGTTGTTGACGGGGTAGGAGGTGTAAGTTTCTCACTGTTACGCTTGTGGTGGGATACGGCATTTGGGGGTGGGTTGGTAGGTGCCTTTTCTGGAATGTTGGGCCGGCAAATTGGGCTTGGGTGGGGGAGCTGATCTCGTGCGTGGGGGTGACAGGCTGTGGTGGCTGAGGTTACTCACGCCAGGATGTCACTGGTGAGTGCAATGGCCCACTTGAGCTCTGGGCATCCTTTGGCCGTGCTGAGGGCTCGGTGGTTATCTGCACACCGAGGTGTGTCTGGATGGTTTTCAGAGGACATCCTGGGCCAAGCACCACTAGATGGCTCAGAAAAGGTTTTAAATGTGTAAAATTAGCTCTAAATTACTGTTTACTGCAAAGTGTTAGCATCCTGTCTCCATGCAAGGTGCAGACCAGTGTGCCTGTGGCTCCAAAGTGTTTTTGGTGACATCGTGTGAACCTAGCACAGATGATTAGTCTAGTGCTAGGTGCTGTATCTTTATTTTAATTGAATCTTAATTAAAGATTAAAACCCCGACTGAAGTTCCCACTGACAATAAATAACTACATTTAAGACTTTTGTAGGTTGGTGACTGCTTCTGGCATGGGAAGAATGGAAAGCAGCATGACTGGGGAAAGACTGTGACCTTTTGTGCATTCCCAGTGCTGGCATGCCTTTCCCAGTCATTCCAGTGTGCAAATCCACGTCTGTTCCTGTGGACTGGAATTCTTCTGCCTTGGTGAGCCAAGTGCAGCTGCAGGCCAGGGTGGAAATGGCTGATGGATGAGATAATTCCTGAGATGCAAATACTTCAGTTCCAGCCCTCTTGGGCCAATGCATCAACGCTGATAATTTCCTGCTAACACGGGCAAGAGCTGCAGCATCTCCCCAGATGTTCTTCCCTAAATTGAATATGGACCTGGGAGGATTTCCTTGCTGAAGGACTACTTTGATGGGTGGCAGCTCATCGCGGATTTCTCTTCAGCTGGCAGGGCTGCCCACGTTCATCATTTGAAACGCCTTATCCACGATTTGAGCTGCGGTGTCTGGAGCCTGTGAGGGATCAAACCGGCCTTAGTAAGGTTAACGGTGCCCTCCCACCCATGACAAACCGTACTGAGTGTTGCCCCGTGAAGCTTGCCCTAGCCCTAACCCCTACACAACGCTTACACCGCGTGCAGCAGTGGCAACCCCCATGTTTGTGCAGCTGCGTGATGAATTCTGCTGCAGCGCAGCCTGAGCCTCTGAGCAAACAAATTCCCTCCCCAGCTCTCCCCGGGGTTGTAGCCAGCGTTAACAGATCCCCAGGCCATGAGACAGGCGGCCAAATGTCATCTCCTCCCCAGACCAGAGAGACGTGGTAGCTGGGACCACCAAGCCCTGGCTGGTGCCATGCACAAGACGTGCGTGGTCCGGAGACGTGCTGGTGGGAGGCAGCGGCGTGCCTGGTCCCGTTGCATCACCAGCTCCACGGTGCATGTCACTCAGCCGTGCCCCAACCTACCGTGCCAAACCTGCTGGCCTGGACCCATCGAGTCCGTGGCAGTGGCCATGCTCCAGAAACGATGGCCACTCCGGCAGGTGGTGAGAGCAAGGTGGCTGCTGGCCTCGGCTTCTTTGGGAAAAGTTGCATTAAGGGCTTGGCTGGCACATTGTGTTGTGCAGTTGTCAACTGGAGTGTTGAACTGGGAGATGCCATCGATAGGAACTTGATTTGCTGGGGGAGCACCAGCTCCTGACTCCTGGGCTCCGTGTGGCCTCGGTGTCTGGTTAAAGGAGCGTGGGCATGGGGCTGGGGCAAAGTTAGCGTGACGGGACGGATCTTGCAGGGATGGTACCACTCATGATGGTCTAACGTGCTCCTGAAAGTAAGGTGGTCGTGATGCCACAGGTCTCCTGAGAGCATGAAAGCTGGGGATTCCTGTCCCTTTGTGTCAAACCCCGTTGCTGGTCCCTGTCACCCCCACACCACACACCCCCCAACACCCCCCTCCACCAGCCAGACCTTTGCAAAGCCAGGAGAGACAGGTAGAAGGTGGCTGGTCTGAAGTGTGGACATACATGCGATGCACCTGGCAGAACCCCCCGATGGAAGAGTCCTCTTGGCTGAGAAGTGCCATCCTTTAATACGCTGCTGGCATTATCTGTAACGTTTTATAAAAGAAACTTTGACTAACTTTGCTGTTATATAAGGAAAGATGCCTTCAGGGGCATTTTTTTTTGATTTTTTTGAGAGTGGTTTTTTTGATTTTTTTATTTTTTTTTTTTGATTTTCCGGAGAGGGAATGACCTCCTGGAGGTGGTGGTCTCTCTTCATCAGCTTTGCAAAGAACCTAAATGGTTTTAAAATCAGGTTTAAAATCAGGCGAAATACTGACCTTCAGAGCTGGGCATCACACCATGCCTACGCTAGGTGACTTTCCTTCCTTCCCCTTGCTGGGCAGGAGGTCTAGGCTGAGAAGATTCAAACTTCTGGGGCTTTTTGTGTGGCTTTGCTTTTTCTCCACCTGTTTTGTTGTCCTGTGGATGCTGTTATTGCTGCGGCAGCACTAATGATAGCAATTGAGGTTCCTATAACTCAAAAGAGTGATTTACTCAATCGATCGCAAAGCCTGACCTTGATTGGATTAATTATCAGCTCTAAGCCAATTGGGAGGCCAGCCCAGGTGATCGGGTGTGGTGAACTTCCCAGTTGCAATGATGCTCTGCCCAGTGAAGGCAGCACTGGGACCCACTTCTCTGGTAGGCTGGTAATCACATTGTTTACTGGATTCTGAACATCTGCCAGAATTATTTCCAGGTGTTTCAACTTCCTGTGGGAAGGGATGTTATTAAAATTGTTCTCCGTCATAAACAGTGTCTTTTGGTGCCTTTTAGCATGCTCCCTGCCTCCCCTCTCTGACCAAGTGATGTGGTCCCAAACCCTTCGGGAGGCCGGTCCTGTGAGCACTGGTGGCTGGGGTCAATTACTGAAGTTCCAGAAACTTCTTTACTTATTCCCACTGTAGATCTTGATCAAGAAGCCGCCCTAATATTTTCACTCTATTTTTATCAAGGATGCCACATACATTGACGTTTTTTCTGTTGGGAAGCAGCTGTACATAGAAAAAACTCGTGTTTTCCCATGGCATGTGGTAAATTTAACCCAGAATTCAACCCAGTTTCCTCTTCATCCTTGTTTTTATCCTTTTTTTTTTCTTTTTCTTTTTTTTTTTTTTTCTTCTTCTGCAGGTCATATCTCTCCTCCTCCTGAAACCCTTTGGAGATTGCATCTCTGCCTTGCCCTAGCTTGAGGGCATCAGCTGCAGGTTTGCTGTGTGAGGAGGAACCAGGACTTGCTCAGCCTTTAAGGTATCTCGGGGATCAGAGCGTGGTGTTCTGCATTAGGTTACCCAATAACGTAAAAAGAGCAGTGAGCTTCTACTTCATCCACTCACTGCAGCTGTTAACAATAATAGAAAAATGACTTTATTATTTTCGCACATTATATTAAATTGATACTTTCACGTTCTTGTAGGGGAAATAAGAGATTAACAGATATCTTAATTATGATTATTTTCTGACTAGATAATTTAATACTATAGGTGGTTAAATTATTGACGTGTTTACCTTCCTGTTAACCCAGAATAATTAGCCATTTATTGAAATAGCCATTAGTCATTTGCTAACGGGATTGCAAGGTAAAGTAATATTTTGTTGTGTATTAGAGGAATACTCGGTGGTCCAGACCTGAGGCTAAAATCAAGCCTTAACACAGCCCACCCCTCTCCCCATTCACAGTGTCTCAAGCAGGCAGGACGAAGATGGGAGGGGACCTACCCCTACAAGCTGGGGGACCAAGCCCCCACCAGGATTCATCCTGCCTCATCCTGGCTTTCTCAAAGGCAAATGTCTGATCTAAACCCATCGCACGGGTCCCTGCATGGTCAAGGAGAGGGGTTCGGCGCTCCAGGGGCAGCTCCCCTTGCTCCTCATAGGCTGCCCACCACTTCCCACGCCGCGTCTCCTTGGCTTGCCTTGCCATTCACTGGACTTGGGAGTGGAGCACTCACTCCCAACCCCTTGCAGGTTGGTCTGTGTTGCCCCTGACCTCTTGGTCTCCACTTGTTGTCCTTCCTCCACTCAAAAAGATATCGCTCACGTGCAAGCAGAGATGCACTGTTGCTTCTCACCACGTGAAATGTTGCAGTCCACCGGTCACTGGAGAAGCTCCTGATGGAGAAGCTGATGACATGTGCTGCGCCAGGTTCCTCCTTACCTGTCCATCCACTGAGCTCACGTTGTTTGGAGCAGCTGGCTCTGCCCCCTCACCTTCCATCCGGGCCTCCACCCTGGCACCATGCAATTCAACCAAAGCATTTCGACAAAATGCTTCTGTTTACTAAAGAAAAAAGAACATTTCCCCCCAAAAAACATTCCCAAACAGCTCAACTCAGCACCCACTTACGTCAGTCTATTCAGGACAGAGCCTTCCCATCTTGGGGCTTCCCAGACCTCCTCTAATTATAGTTTTCAAGAAGCATCACGGTTTTACTGTGGAGGGTTGACGACTCGGGTAATCCTGAGCATGCCCTGATACAGGGATTTTTTTTTCCCGTGGTTTAATGGCAACTTTCCATCCCACCCAGATGTAGGTCTGGGTGCAGGAACCTCCATCTGCTCTCTCTGCACCATGGACATGGATGTGGGATCATATTCCTGCTCCCACCTTGAAGTGTCTGTTATAATAGGGACAATACATTCTTGCAGGCAGGGTGCTCTCCAGGCTGGGAAACCTCAGAAATGAAGTAGCATAAACCTTTGGTAGAATACCAGCATTTCAATTTTTTCTGCCATTACAAACGTTTTTGACATTTCCCTTCCTTTTATTGTCTCCTTGGAGTCTCTTATTGCCTTCACCGGCCACAGAAAAAGGTTATTGTTGGTCCCTGTGATGGAAGGTGGGAGAAAACGAAATTCTCTGGGATGAAAGGCGTTTCTACAAGAGTGCCTATGTGATCTCAGTTCCATTTTCTAAGTGACTTGGGGCTCTGCTGGTGCAGGTATTTAGAAAAGAAGTGGTCACAATCTACTATTTCAATTCGGTGTGTTCGTGCTTATCCGCTTTATCTGGACAGCTATTAAATCTAAATATTTATTAATGTGCTACTGCATTGCACTGCTGAGTGTCCAGTAGTTATTTAATAGTAATAAGTACATTACTGCACTAATTTATCTACCCTCTACTCTGCCGATGTGTCTCGTAAACGTCGCTAGTTTATGTTTGGCAGTGATAAGGAGTATCTAGATCTTTCTTCTGAGACACCTGCAGGGCTTTAGTCATTCAGGCTTTCTATTTTTAGCCAATTAAAATGGTGCTGCAAGAAGGTTGAGGCATTTCCTTGAGCTTTAGCCCAAGTTACTAGAACTGGTTATTCCCATTTATTGCTTGGGTTGACTGGAGGTGGACGGAGGTGGATGTGGGTTAATGAGGCTGGTGGGTTCCTGGGTCAGTTGCGCTCCAAGAGCTGAAGCTTGAGCCTGTTTGTGAATTGTCTTGGTGGTCTGAAAATGTTAATCCTTGGCACAGTCTCTGTGACGTGGGTCTGGCGGAGGATGGCTCAACTCGCGTTGCTTCCACCACCTGGAGGTCAGGGGTTGAGCGAGTTCTCTGGGTTCCCTTATCCATAGAGGGAAATGAGACCACCTAGAAAGGCACGCTCACGTCCCCCGTCCAGGGGCTTCTCCAGGCAGCAGGAACATCATTACCTGCTTCATGGACTCTTCTGGATGGGAGGAATAACACGTGGATGACCTGTGCTTGCTCCAACAGCTATACAAGCAGCCCGGGCAATCAATTTTATGGATAATTAAATGAATAATTTTGGGGATGCAATTTAAATTAATCTTAAAAAATCCCTGACAAGAAAGAGCCAGGCTGATCGTGTGGCTATTTGCATGACCCCCAAAGACTTCCACTCCCTGGTAGATTTGGTGATCGCCCATCTCCACAGTAAGGATGTTGGTTGAACCTGTGGTCCTTTTGGTCCGTGCACGTTGGGAACTTTTTTGGTGTTTCTCTTAAAGGGTCAGGGCAGAAGCTCCCCGGGCACTTCCAAGAGCGATGCCAGCTCATTGCAGGGAAGAGGAAGGTATCCCAGGAAGCTCCCCCTTCATCCGCAGGATGCGTGAGCAGCGCGCTGGGTGCATCGCTTTTTCTGGAGCCAGCTCGACAGGTTCAGGTGTGGTTTGGTCTGTTGTGCCAAGGCTGCCTACACGCCATGCTCTGGGTGATGTGGCACGTGGGGCAGGATGGCTGCTCTTCTCATGCAGGGCTTGCAGGAGGCCCTGGCAAGCAGGACACGGCTGCCTCAGAGATCAGTGCAGTGGTTCGGCACGAATTGCCACCTGGTTTGCTTCATACAGTGAGTTGATGTATGTATTTAGGGCAATGATTTTGGATAGACATCTACCTAGGCATTGTTCCCCATGGAGCTGACTTGTTTGGTCTGTGGGTGTTCCTTCCCCTAGGTCGTAACACTTCCTTCCAAGTTCCATGTGGAAGATCCATGTGGATGATCTAAAGTATTGCCTGATACAGCGTGCATTGGAACGAACCACTCTCAAAATGGAAAGAGGAGGGATCACAGAACCCCAGGCTGCTCAGGGTTGGAAGGGACCTCTGGAGACCCTGCAGTCCAACACCTGCTAAAGCAGGGTCACCTCGAGCAGGTTGCACAGAATTGCATCCAGGTGGGTTTGAATGTTTCCAGAGAAGGAAACTCCACAGCCCCTCTGGGCAGCCTGTCCCAGCGCTCCGTCACCCTCAAGGTAACAAAGTTCTTCCTCGTATTCTGATGGAGCTTCTTGTGTTGCAGTTGGTGCCCGTTGCCCCTTGTCCTGTTGCTGGGCACCGCTGAAAAGAGCCTGGCCCCGTCCCCTTGACATGTGCCCTTAAGGTGTTTGTGCACAGAGAGGTCCCTCTCGGTCTCCTCTTCCCCAGGCTGAACAGCCCCAGCACTCTCAGCCTGTCCTCATCGGGGAGATGCTCCAGTCCCTCATCACCTTCTCAGCCCCGGCTGGCCCCTCCCCAGTAGCTCCCAGTCTCTCTGGACGTGGGCATCCCAGTGCTGGGCACTGCACTCCCGATGTGGCCTCACCAGGGCCGAGCATAGGGGCCGGAGCCCCCCCGCCCCGCGCGCCG
>JAVJGJ010000039.1:4900948-4934572 GCA_035590215.1 Microhierax caerulescens | reverse complement strand
TGCTCTCAGGTCTCCCTGGAGCTTTCTCTTCTCCAGGCTGAACACCCCCAGCTCCCCCAGCCTCCCCGCACAGCAGGGGGGCTCCAGCCCTCTGAGCATCTTTGTGGCCTCCTCTGGACCAGCTCCAGCAGGTCCACATCCTTATGGCGGGGGCCCCAGAGCTGGAGGCAGCACTGCAGGGGGGGTGTCTCAGCAGAGTGGGGCAGAGCCCCCTCCCTCGCCCCCCCAGTGATGCTGCCCAGGGGACAGTTGGCTTTCTGGTTTCCTACATTTCTGTGGCATTTTGTTCATCTTTATCAGAGAGTGTTGCCTCATGCTGGGGAAGGATTATCAGATTATCAGGATTATCTGATGTCTCATTTTCTGTAGGACCATTTTGATTATTGCAAAGAACTAATTACACCAAATTAGATTGTTGGATTAGCTACAGCCACTCAGAAAATTGCTAGAATTCAGGCAGGAGACAATGCTTCTGACACAGGTGTAAAGCATCCAATAAGTAGGGTGGAATTATGACTCACCAGTAATCCAGCACCCATAGAAACTGGTATAATTTTCAGACCATCTAATTCATTACGTAGTTTATAACGGGAAGTAATGGAAAACCTTAATTATTAGTTCCAATTAGAGGAAGGTACTGGTATTCTCAAAACCAGACTTTAACACAGTCTAGCAGTACAGGGACATGTCCAGCCTCTCTGTAGCATTTCAGAACTGAGGTTTGAAATCGGAAACACTCGGCTTTCCTAAAACCAACCTCAATACTTCCCAGTCTGGGACTCTCAAAAGAACGAGAATTTCTCTTTGAAAGGTCGGCGTAGCAAGGGGGAGGGCAGGGAAAATCAGGACTTGTTGTGTCTCCCTTGGAAGGTGTCCTCTCTGCAAACGCCAGTTTGTGATACTGAGCTGCTTGAGGACCTCAAAGATGCCCGGGAGAAGCACGCTGAGCTGCAGAATTCCCTCCAGAAGGCCCAGGATGAGCTGGCTGCATGCTGCGGGATTACCTGGAGCTGCTGAATGTCGGGCTGGCCCTGGACATTGACATTGCAACGTGTACATCCCTACTGAGGGTGAAGGGAGCAGGCGGGTACCACTACCACCACGTGGGCAGTGTTCAGTCCTCGGGACTCTTCAGCAGATACAAGGAAGCTGGAAAACACTAGAAATGTTAGTTGGATGGTGAATAACCTTGGGACCTTCTCCTTCAGGATACGACTTGGGAGCCCTGCGAGGTGTAAGCAAGCTCAAGGTTTTCTGTTTTCCTTTCAATATTAAACTGTGGAGCCCTGGTTTGCAGAGGGAGGAGGAAGGCTGCGTCCTCCCTGTGAGTGATTCAGTTTGTGTTTTCCCTGGACAGCAACCACCCCCCCTTGCAACACCACCTCCAATCTGGGCAGTGGATCTGGCGGACTGTAGAGGAATGCAGGCAGGGGGTTGATTGACACTGATAAGATGCAGCTGTGGCCTTGCCTCAGAGGCAGGGGGTTGATTGACATGGACGATGTACAGCTGTGGCTCGTCCCTGCAAAGTGGTTAAATAGCCCTGAGGAGGGTGGGAGAGGTGGCTGGGTGGAGGAGCAGGAGCCTGGGGGGGAAGAACCTGGACCTAGCAGAGACAAGCAGCAGTGTGGTCTGGCCTCAGGAGGATGAAGAAACAGCATGGACAGTAGAATCTGACCCATGGTAAAGCCCTTTTGCTGTTTGCTGGTATTGTTTGTGCTGTGACAATTGGTGCCCTGTGTGAGGCAAACTGATTTGGACTCAAACTGCAGCAGTGGACAGCCCAGAAGATGCAAGTCCTCCTGTAGCACTGGTAGAGCATCCCTACCCAAAGGCGCTGGTGCCTGATGCAGAGGCTTCACCTCCAGAAGCGTTGCCAGCTCCGCGGGCAGGTGGAGCATCCCTGGTGCTCCCAGGAGTGAGGAATTTAGGGCCAGGGGTGGGGGTCACTTGTGACACAGCTCAGCCCCTCTGGGCACTGGTGGGCTCTGCAGGGAGCTGTGGAGGGGCTCAGCTCACCTACAAGGGATGTGCTGGCCAGGGGTGAGGACTTCAACTGGACCTGTTGCCCCAGCAACACCCAGACCTAAACCTCAGCTGTGAGTGTTGAGACCACCAGGATGTAAGATATAAAGCAGGAAAATGAAAGCCCTGCTCCACTTTCAGCGGTAAAAATGTCCTCAGCTCCACTTTATGCACAAGAAAGAGTCATACTGGGTACGAGGAGACTGTAGCATCACGAAACCACATCAGAGAAGCTCCACCAGGATCACATCAAAAAAGGGACGCTTAAAACATATTCCTTTTGATTTCTGCTGTTTCTCTAAAGGGCTGGAGGTTGTGTTGGGGCACTTACCTTGTTATCACCAATTCCTGCTTCCCACCAGCCTTCTTCCCCCCCGTCCCCTGATTAAGCCTTTGCTATCTATCAAACAAGTTGTGATATTTAATTCATAGTCCTTTCCCTGGAGTGCTCTGGGAAGTGTTTTTGGAAATGAGCTCTCTAGGACTCGCCATTTCATCAAAGTCTATCTGATGTAATTTTAGGCAAGGTGGTGGAGCTGTAGTGGTGAGACACGCAGGGTCACGGAGAGGAGGGGCAGGACTCCAGTGATGTTTGTTCGCTCTCTTGGAGCAGTTTGCTCACCCATATGCAGGCAGGCAAGTCACAAAGGAAATCTCAATTCAAAAAAACCTACATTTCACCTTCTGTAGTCAGCAAAGAGTAATTATGCTGCTTGTACTCCTGTTAGCTTCCTTGCTTAGTGTCCTGACAGGCATAAATCACAGCACCCTCGCTTCTACCTTTAAACTTTTTGCTCTTTTCCCAATAAATAACACGGAGAACAAACATGCTACCACTTGGTGTTTAGTGTTTCCCAAGAACACAGAAATGCCCCATTGCTAAACTGGACAAGCCATATCTGCTGATGAGAATCCTTAGCAATTAAGTGGAGGTGTCAGGGCTGCCCAAAGACCACCGTGTAGATCCAGTCTTTGGTTGCTGTAAATGATGGAAGCCTTGTAAAGTGAGCTTTTTTGGGCTGATTTGCACCAAATTTGGCTCCTAGCCAGTGCTATTCAATGGGCCTTTTAAAATTCACCGGGAAGTCATCTCAGCCTCTGTACATCTTTATAGCATGCCTACCACAGAGGTGTGACAACAAAACACATTTTATAGGTCTTCAAAATCTGCTGCAAGAGGGTCGTTATAAGGAAAGAAAAATCAGGAATGTGCTTGCTTGCTCTTCCAGCGTTGTTTTAGAAACCCTATGCCTGCCAGTTTAGGATTTCAAAACAGATCGAAGGGAGATACTTTATGGTACCTTTGAGCAGATTAAAAAAAGAAGCCAACGTATTAGTAACGTAGATCAATCAGAAGGGGCTTGAGTGTTTTCTGATTGAACTGATGAAAGCCAATGAGCAGAACAAAGAAAAGAACCGTGTGGAGGCAAGTTGGGCAGACAGGTCTTGTACAAAGTAGGGAATCCCGAGGGAAGATCTTTCCTATCCGAAGCAGTTCACGATTCAGAACGGGAAGAGCCTTCTTTCCCCGCGATTCTCATGCGATAGGAAGCTATTTCCCAATCAAACATGAGGAGCACAAAAGAAAACAGGCGCAATCTTTAATGAAGAAAACCACAAGAAAGATTTGACAAGAAAAGAGCAATCCAGCAGCCGTAAATATTCATTAAGAGGGGTTTAAGTAACTCATAAGGGTTATGGTGTTCCCATTGATGGTCCCGTCACTTTTTATGGGAGAGAAGAGTAAATTAGGGAAATGACACAGAATTAGGGTTGTTTCTCCCCTCCAAACTCCCCCTTGTCACCATTTCAAGGGCTGAGAAGGTGATTTACCGAGTGCTTTGCTCCAAACCTGTGACCAGCCTCTCCAAAAATCGGCGCGTTTCATCGGGGATTCAGCAGCACATCACAAAGCTGCGCGGAACAAATCAAACGCGGGGCTTTAGCATAAGAAAAGGAAAAGCTTATCTCCTGCTGCTGAACCTGCTTCCCAGGAGGACCTGACCCACCTCCCATGGGCAATTCCTTCCTCCTGCATGGCTCCGAGAATCTTCCACCCAAGAAAACAGCCTCAACTGGAAGGGGTGAGAGCTCCTGGGGATTTATAGGGAAATTGCTGTAACCTAGTAACAGCTCCAACGTTTGGGTTTTTTTTTTTCCCCTTTTCTAATCTTTTTGCTTTAACAGGCAGCGTGATGCCATCCCATTCAGGGGCCCGGATTCCCGTACATCCCACATTCATTTCCACCGTGCAAATCTATGGGAGGAGGACATCCACATGAAAAAGATCAAAACGAGCCTTTGCTTTGTTGCAAGCCTCAGCTTCGCAGGCGCTAATCGGCGCACGGAGATAGGGCATGTGCATACATCAGGACCTGGGCAAATCCGGGGAGCGTGTGATGCTCTGTACTCTCATTAAGACTTCAAAGACGCTAAAGAAATTTGGCGCCCAAAGGGTGGGACTAATTTCACCTAACTTTAACCATCCAGAATTGGGGCGCCTGGTCTAGTTGTCTGGTTGTCTAGACTGTCCTCTAGTAGTCGGTAAGAAGAGAGGCGAGTACCTCCAGAGCTGGATTCCTCCCACCTGTCTTAGCTGCCTATTTTAGGATGCGATGAATCACCGTCTGGAGATGCCTATCTCTTTCCATTAGCCATAGAGGGAGTCTCAAAGATGGAACTGGAATGCGTGGCCAGTTTGATGGCTGAAGTCAGGAGGAAGGTGCATCCGGGCCCAGCGTTTGATGAATTTTATGGGCAACATCCTTTGAAAAACCCAGCCTTGACTTCTAACATAGAGCAGATGTAGGCTAATGAGAGGAAAAAAATTCATCACCAGATTGAATTCCCTTGGACAACTTTGGCTTTAGCGTACAAAGGAATGAGGCTGCGCTAACCAAGATAATTCTTTAACATCTCATGAATGACATGGATAAAAGTCTCTATCGCACGAGAAACTGTGTGTATAAAAACACACGTTACGACCCAATCTGACATCCAGAGGATGGTGTTAGCACAAGCAGGTTATTGCCATTGTCCTATCTGAATGCAATGGGTTTTCTGGGGCTGTGGGTAATTACAGAGATGGAGCGCGGCTCTTTGAGGCTATCGCATAAAACGTAGTTCAAGAGCTAGTTCGCATTCATCTCCAGAGGCAACTAACAAATTAGTGAACTTCACATGTTCTTATAATGAATTCAATTTTCAGCAGCACATTCAGGGGGAAGAATGCTGACAAAGGGAGAGATTGCAAGTTGTCAAAATGACTCATCCAACCCCTCATCAAAATATTTTCCTTTTTTTGCTTCCTCAGTCCTTCTCCCCCTCTTTTTTTTTTTTTTCTTTTAAGTCAAAAAGAAGCAATTTTTGTTTCAGCGTACTCTCCCTTTTCCCCTATCCATACTCACAACAACAAATTGTCGATTCTTGAGGTCTTGTGTCCCAACACTCATTCCTTGGAAAGACCTGAAAGACATTAAAGAGAACCTTGTGCCTAGCTGCCTTCTCACCGTGATGCCGGAGCAACAACAGGGATTTGGCTAACGCAGAAATTTTACCCAATATTGGACAATTTCGCCCCAAGATCTCTTACCTATCGGGAAGCCAGTGGCTCTGGTGAGGCATTTTGGAACTGGGGCTGCTGCTGCACAGTTGGCTCACAGACATTTAATTGCAGCCTACGCCGCGTTCCAGGTGTCTCCCATGAGCCAGCGTATGATGGGATGCGGGCAGGGAAGAGAGGCGCACCAGCCTTCAGCCTGGCTTCTGGTCCAGGATTCAGGTTTCCTATATAGAGCTGGTAACAATGGCCTTTTGTGCTCTTCCCTGGACCCAAATACGCATTTCAGTTCTGATAAGTCTTTGTTTAGAACTTCAAGGACGTGGGAAGTAACAACCCTTAGCTTGAAGTCTCTAATATTTATTTTAACTGATATTGCCAACTGTGCTGGCAACCCAGCCTGAGCCGTGAGCCTAAAATACCGTCAACAAAGGTGTAATCTGAAAGTCACGCTGTAAATATGTTGAATTATCCCATTCATATGGGGCAAAAGTATCAGTTTACGCAACTAATTTATACCACCAGCCCCTCAAACTCACATAAGTTGCAATTATACCTTCAATTAATAGCCTTGTGAATCTGGGTGCTGCAGTCACGTCCTACGGTTTCGGTGCGCGTGTCTTCTTTTTAAGAACTTGATACTAGAAGGTTTAATTTTTTAAGGAGGTTTACCCTCGTTTTTATGATTTGCATCCCCCTGATCCTTGGAAAATGTTTTTGGAGGGGGTTAATGAGGATGAGGGAACACAGCTGCCGTGTGTCTCCAGATGCCATCCTGTTGTATGTGTAATGCAAAGCCTCCAAGCATCGCTCCCCTTCGGTCAGGAAGAGCTGAGGGCATTTAACTGTTTGCACTATAATGTCTTTTTTTTTTTTTTCTCCCGAACACATTACTTTCAAAGAGCTGAAAGAGCCCTATTGTTTTGACTTTCCAAATGTCAGCTCGGAGAAAACCTCGAGATGGCTGGCAGATAGGTTCGCTGTGTCACCTCCTTGGGCTGGTGATTAGGAGAGACGGAGATTCATCTTGCCAATGTGAGTCAAAGCCATCTCTGGTGGCCAGTCTAATCCACTCATTAAGACTTCCTCTGTTGATGAAGAAAGACCAGTGCCTGTGGAGAGTGAATCACCCCAGTCCCCCCAAGCACAGACCCAGGGGCAGTTTCTCTTGGAGGTTAATCTCCACTGTCAAGGACGTGTCTGGCAAAGTCACCCAACTTTTAGCCGTCACTTCTTGAATGAGGTGCATCTCACCAGGCTGAAATGTGCTACTGCTGTTCCTTTTTTTTGTTCCCTGTAGAGACTCCCAGAAGATGAATCAAAAAGGTCTCTGACACCCAGCTAGGTAGAAGGTCCAGTATAGCACGGGGCAGCGGTTTGCTTGTGTCAGATGGCCTTCAGGTCAAGAGTCTGCAGTGAAAATGTCACAGAACATAGACCTGGTAAGCAAACTGAAATATGGCCCAGCTCTGGGTTCAACCTGCTCCGTTTTGGTGGTGTTTCATGGTGGGAGGAGAAGTCAGTGTGAAATACGGCATGGGAATGGTTTTTGGGGAGCATTTATGGTCCTTGCATATGAATCCAGACCTATAACTCAGTGAATCTGCCGGTGATTCAGGAACAGAAATGATCCGTCCATCACCACACAACTTCCACGGTGTTTTTCCATGGTTGACTTTTTTTTTTTTTTTTCCCTTCTTGTTACTTTTCCGCACCCAAAGATTGTGAAATTACCCCCACAAAGTGCAAGCCTGCAAAACACGCCACGGTACACAAAACCCCATGAGACACAAAACCCCAAACGACACACTGCAAACAAATCACAAAGAGTTTCTTCAAAAATGTTTGCTAAACTATAATTAGTGTAAGTTAGGGGAACACTTCAAACTGTAATATATTCTAAGCCAACTTGCAAACAGAGCACTTTTAGATTCCTTTTTATTTCCTCAGTAGTTAGTATTTGCTGGGCTGTTTTGCATTTTGAGGAGCATTTATTGCTGCCAGGCAAACCAAACCCTTGAGCGCTTTAAATTAACGTCCTGATCCTATCAAGGCCAGCTTCCCAAATATATATAAGGGGTTAGCATCACTGTGTCACTCCAGCGGGATCTCTGTTCCTCTCCTGCAGAAGAGCTTCCCCTAAACTTTCATATTCCACCTTCAAATAAGCCACGATGAGCAGACAGGCGCCGACGGTGAGGTCCGTCCTGGGACGAAGAGGCTTCAGTTCCGCCTCCGAGATTTGTGGTCGAAGCTACGCCGCCTCCGCCTGCCAGCCTGCCCGGTGCGGAGCTGGTGCCTACAGCAGCCGGAGCGTCTGCAACCTGGGTGCAAACAGGAGAATTTCCTACGTGAACGGGGTCTGCGGCACGGGATGTTTTGGGGAGTTCGGCTTCGGAGGCGGCGCAGGCTACGGTGGTGTCGGAGGAAGGGTTGGCCTTTGTGGTCCCAGGGGATATAGCATCGTGAGAGGGTACCCCGATCGCAAGGCCGACGGCATCCAGGGCATCTGCATTGACGAGCGGCTCCTGAAGCCCCTCTGCGTTGGGATCGACCCGCTGGAACATGAAATACGCTGTCAGGAGAAGGAACAGATCAAGACCCTCAACACCCAATTTGCCTGCTTCATCGACAAGGTGAGTGCAAACCCACGCCGTGCGTGCACTTCTTTGAGAAAAATAAAACACAACCAGCCTCCTCCAGAACGCCGGTCGAGCTCCTGCATCACCGGGCTGGTCCAAACTCCCGCAGAGCCGCGATGGTGCAGGGCGAGACCTCCCGTGCTGGGGAAGGGCTCGCGTTGGCCACGTGCCTGCCCTCGTGTTTGGTGGGGATTGTTGGCCACGTGCCTGCCCTCGTGTTCGGTGGGGATTGTGTCGTGGCCACGGCAGCACTGGGCTTTCTTGGAGGTGTCTCCTCTCCGGATGGCCTCAGCTCCAGGCTGGATTGCTCGTCGCAACCTTGCCCCAGCTCAGCTAGAAGTTACAGCCCTGATGGGCTCATCTGCCTGTCCTGGATTAGAAACTTTTTCTCCCTTTGTCTTTTAATATAGAATGTTCCAAAAACATTCCTGAAGGCAAAGGAGCTGAATCTTGATTTCGGCACCTAAATGTTAAATGTCTAAGCCTGAGCTGTCACCTTAGAATCCTTTTGTAGAAAAAGCAGAGACGGAGAGGTTCCACCCTTTGGGGACTCGATTTCCTCCTAAAACACATCGGAGGCACCATCCTGAGGAGCTCTATTTCTATTCATTGGTGAGAAAGGCAGATTTAGACAGGTGACTTCTAGACTTCTAAGTAGGGGTAGATAATTTTATGGTCACCATGGGCACATCAGCTCTCACTCCCTGAAAATCCTATTCTTGCGCCTGCCGTCTCACAGCAAGAGCAGACAGTTAAATGAGGTGTCGAGTTTTTGCATTAATCTCTTTATTTGAAGAATTGCTAATTTTTGCCCTGCAGGTCCGATTCCTGGAGCAGCAGAACAAAGTGTTGGAGACCAAGTGGGGCCTCCTGCAGCAATACGTCCTACCGAAGAAAGGGAAAAACTTGGAACTGTACTTTGAGAATTACATCTGTGACCTGCGGAAGCGCCTGGACTGCTTGCTGTGTGAGAAGCAAAAACTGGGCAGCGAAGAATGTGCCACGAGCCAGCTGGTGGAGGAGTTCAAGTGCAAGTAAGGACCCTCAGGTCTCCTCTAAATGTCGGTATTTCTCTTCTCCCCCGGTTCATCTCAGGCAACATCTCCCAGACATGTGGCACATCCCCCTTGGGGATGTCACATTCTTCTGTCTCACTTGCAGACTCTTTGCATTGTTAATGTTGTTGATGAGGAACCTTCTGATCTTGGGATGGTTTAATGTTTGGTCTCCAGACACTGATCTTAGAGTGCCTGATGGCAGCCTCTGAGCGAGCGGAGGCTGGTATTTATGCCTGGTGGTTGGTGTCTGTGTGTCTGGTCTGGCGTTGCTTGCCTCAGCCCTTTTCGTCGCCTTCTCCAACAGATACGAAGAAGAAATCAACAGGCGCACGACTGTGGAGAATGAGTTTGTGGCACTCAAAAAGGTGAGAAGTTAAAAACACAGGAACCATCGTCCCTCTAATAGGTGTATTTGCTGTAAAGCTTGGCCGGAACAGAGTTATTAGCGAACGCCTGGCAGAAGTGTCGCAGCGAGCAGGAGGAGGGAGGCGCGGGGTCAGAAAAAGAGGCAAGTGCTAGTAGTGAAAATAACGTATCCTCAAAGCTTACATCACCAGCGCTGCAGCAACAGTTTTGTTACCCCAAGCGTGTTCTGGAAGCGCAACGGGAGGGTGTGTTTGTGGAAGGGAGGGAGAGTGGGAGAGGTCACGCTGGAATACCTGGTGCCTAAGACGCTGGCTCTTTTCTGACTGTCTCTTCACATCCTTTCTACTTGGGCATCAGAAAAGCAGAAGTCATTTGAACAATATTAAAAAAAATCATGTTTAAATACTCATTAGTCTATTCTGAGTTTGTAGCTAGGTCCTAAGTAATAAACAAACCAATCCCTGTAAGTCACATTGGAATGGTTTTGTTGTCCTTTAGGAGACACTGGGGCATCTTGACTCACCCTCTCACACCTTCCTGCTCGTGAAATCTTGTTGAAACACGTCTCTGTTTTATTGGCTCTGCCTCTGCCTTCCGTGTGTTTCTCCAACGTTTTCAGCCAGATTGGGCTGGAACGTGTCTCCTCTCTTTCAGGATGCAGACTGTATCTTTTTGAACAAGGAAGAGCTGGAGGTGAAGGTGGATCTATTAAGGCGGCAGCTGGAGCTGCTGAAATGTGTGTTTGAGGAGGTGAGTTTCTCTGGTCCATCCCAGGAGTTTGGTGGGGCTGGCTCATCCTTCAGGCGCTACAGATTTCTACAGCTTGAAACCCACCTTGGACATGTCTTGTCCCAAGCCCTGAACACTTGAGAGCGTGGAGGTACAAGGCTGGTTTAATATTAACACAATTATGATGGAAATAGGGTGGTTCCCCCTTTCTTAATGCAGCTCAAGGCACAAATTGGCCAAGTCCTAACCCTACGCCTAAGAAAAGAGATGTGACTGTCTAGTTACTCCAGGTTGCAGCTGTCTGATTAGAGCTAAAGAAACTCCCAGCTTGATCCTGTCATTAACATGCTGAAGATGACAGGATACCAAGGGTTAAGTCACTCGAATTCCTTGCCCTTGATGTGGACAGAATTGCTGCAGGTCAGCATGTAGGTCAGCAGCTGACATGTGGCAACTCATCTAGCAGGGAGGATTTTCTGCTGAGCCAACCCGAGGGACATTTCTTGACTCGTTACATCCATCAGCGGAGCAACGTGGCTCTGTCCCAGCCCTTCCTTCACTACAAAGCCTGAGAATTGCTAACAGCTGACTAAGCCATTCCCCAACCTGTAGGAACGAGCTCAGGTAGATCGCCAGCTATGCGACACTTCGGTCATCGTGAAAATGGACAACAATCGAGACCTGGACATGGAAAGCATCATCAAGAACGTTGAATGCTAGTACCAAGAAATAGCTCAGAAGAGCAAAGAAGAAGTCGATGCTTTCTACCAAACCAGGGTGAGTAGGAAGCCACCTGGGGGGTCTGCCTGGCAACTTAACAGGCTGCAGGTCAAAAATGACGATTGCCTTGTGTCTTGGTTCCAGTTTCAGGAGCTGCAGGATAAGAGAGGCAAGTATTGTGATGATCTGCAGAGCAACAAGTGTGAGATTTCAGAGCTTACCCGGATGATACAGAAGCTGCAGTGTGAACTGGAGAACGTGAAGAAGCAGGTAGGAGAGGCCCAGAGGTGATGTTTCCAGAAAGAGCAATGTCTTGGAGGACAGCTCAGATATGGGGAAGGATGACTTGTTGGCCTTTGGTAGATCTAAGACCTGCTCTAGGCTGTAGTTGGAAAGTGTGTGGTTCGAAAGGTGGATAAGGAGAAGGGATGCTGGTGGATTAATCCAAACACAGAACATCCAGGAATTAGGAAACCAAGCCTTGGGGACACCTGCAGCGTTATCCTCCTCTCTGACAGGTATCCTGCCTGCAAACCTCCATTTGTGATGTTGAGCAGCGTGGGGATTGTGCCCTCAAAGATGCCCGGGAGAAGCACGTTGAGCTGCAGAATGCCCTCCAGAAGGCCAAGGATGAGCTGGCTTGCATGCTGCGGGATTACCAGGAGCTGCTGAATGTCAAGCTGGCCCTGGACATTGAGATTGCAACGTATAAGACTCTACTGGAGGGTGAAGAGAGCAGGTGGGTGACGGAGACCTTGTCCCTTTTTTCCTGTATATCAGAGGCCATAATAATTACAGCTCCTGAGTGGATTTTGCAGCTCCAGGGTCTCCCAGGCTCACAGAAACTGGGGCTGGAGAGATGGCTGGAGGCCATACAGGCCACCCTTGTGCCAGCAAAAACAGTTCCTGTCCCAGGGATAGTCAGACGTGTTGCAACACGGGGTTAAGTGGGCTGGATGTATGGCTGGAACTTATGAGTAATGTCAGATTTCTGGATGTGCATGCAACTGGTTAAGAGGATAACGTGCGCTTCTCTTCTCTCCCCTGACAGGATATGTGTGGGGAACCCGGTGAGCGTGTGTAAGTAACCTGAAGGTTTTCAGCCATGAGGGTTTCTCATTTTAGGAAAGGCAGTTTATGGAGTAGCATTACCCGTCTGCCCCAGCTCCCTTTGCCTCTCTTTTCCATTTCAGCCTGGGCTGATGTTGAAGGTTTAGTCCCAGAAATCTCAAATACCTCTGAATTAAAAAACCAAACCAAAACAAACCCAAAAAACCAAACCAAAACATACAAAAAAACCCCAACAGCTATTGGATGGAGGGGTGAAGGTCAAATTCATGACCTTTTTCTACTCTTGGAGGCAACAGCGAGCTGTCCTGGTGAACCCGCGAGGCAATGCACCACTGTGCATTGAACTGGGAAAGAGTATGCCACCAGCCAGATGAGCAACGTGGGAACTGGGAGGATCTGCGAGGGGATGTGCTGGGACATGGGGGAGGAGTTGGAAGGAGCAGGGGCTCAGATACGTTGGACAAGTCTAGAGGAAATCAGGTTTGGTTGGTTCTGTCACTGGTGAAACGACTTGCCTTGTGAGAGCCTTCAGCTTTCCTCTCTAAAGAATTAATCCCATGGGCTGTCTTGCAGCGGTGGTCAGCAGCGGCTACAACATCCCCGATGACTGCGGGATGCTGGCTGCCAACGGGGCCGCGTTTGGCTACAGCTCCCTGGGGAGACGCTCCGGACGACACAGCTCCCAGAACGGAGGATTCAGCTCCCGCAGCGCTGGGATCCACCCCAAGAGAGTCATTAGCTCAGTGGCCAAGCAGTGTGTCCCAGAGGTGTATTGTCAAGCTGGAGGTGTCAACTGCAAAAATGGGGGATTCAGCTCCCGGAGCGGGGGGTACCCAGCCCGTACCCTCATCAGCACGGGGAACGGGGGCTTGAATGCCAGGATGGGGGCTTGCCAGGGTGGGGGGGTGGTCAGCTTCGGAAACCAAGGCTGCGTCATCAGGCAGCTGGGGGGCCCTCCCGTCGTCGTGGCGAACAGCCCCGAAGTTGTGGGGTGCAACAACGGCGTGGTGGGGAACTACGGGGTTGTCAGAGACCCGTGCGTTGTTCCGTAGGGCCATCCATCGGCTGGGGAGGTGGCACAGCCAGCACCGCCGGAGAGCGACGCCGGGACGCGCGGTTCCTACCACTGAGACGATGCGGGATAGTTTCTCTGCCCTCTAGTAGCAACATCTGTCACCAAGCCCATTCCCACACGTATTAGCGTCAGATATTTACCCCACCGAGTCACGTTTTCAGAGTCCCCCACCCCAAAGCCACATCTAGCAAGCTTCTCCAGCAGGTGCTCAGCACAGTGTTATTTCTCTGAATTTATCCCGTCTAGATCATCACAGCTTTAAGGGTTTGCCTGTTGCACTGGCTCCTCTCTCTGCCTTTTCCCATAACGAGCAGGTTCATTAACAAAGTTCTCCCTTACAAGACACCTCTTTTTCTTCCAGCTCCTCCCAAAGCATTTCAGAAAAGAGAGCGATGATTTAATTTCCCCAGGAGGTGCTGCAAAGAGCGCGCTTCCCCCTTCCCCTCCCCTCTTTTTTTTTTTTTTTTTTCCCAAAGAAGAAACCCTGAGCTGCAAATTTGAGCTTAAATTTTAAACGAGGCAATTTCAGCTCCCAAAGCACCTGCTAGTCACGCTGCAGCCATAGGCTTTTTGTGGAATTTGCTTACAGATGAACACGTAGTAATTTCGTTTGCTTCTGCATGTTAGGGGCGGCTAGTTCAAAGCCTGCTGATGTTTAGAAGAGCTCACCCCCCACCCCCAAAATACCAAGGGAAGTTACTGGTGCATAAATCTGTGCTGACGCCTTGTACTCACGTGAGCAGAGTATGACTGCTCAAGCTTCCCAGCTTTTCACAGTGCCTTCAATAAACTGCATTAAAGTACATCTTTCATCTCTGATTTTTTTTTTTTTCCATAGATGGTATTTAGAGAAATTACAGAACGGGTGAAGAAGTGCTCTTTCTCAATCTGTGGGGGAAAGAAAGAAACAAACAGACCTTTTGAGTCTCTTCAGGCAGTTTGGAGCATGGTGGGACTCAGATGCTCTCAGGTGGGACAGCCCAGTGGTGTTCACTCTGTTTTATTCACCTCCTTATATTACATCGCCTTTAAGATATTTTACAGCCCACATAGCTACTGATGTGAAAGATTGCCAGAAACCTCCAAAATAATTCCAAGCTCTGTGAGATGTCCTTCAGGACAAGTTTGCCAGCCTGTAGCTTCGTTCAGCACTGCAGCCTCAGAGCAAAATGCTTGCTTGGTCCTTCCACGTCACAGTGGCTGAATGAAGCAGATGCCACCACCGACCTTCTGGGCTCAACAGGCTCGTGACCAGGGCCGTGCGCTGCCAGAATCGGGTGTATTTCAGACATAAACCCCTTTCCTTCGGTGGCATAAGGGCTGACAAAGCACACGACTTCAAAGGCAAAGGGATAAGTTGCGAGTTCTCTTGGCTGTAATGGGGTGGGATCAACTTTGTCTCGGTTTTGAAGTCTTCTCCGTAGAGCTCAGCTCGTGAGCTGGTGGCTGGTGGCTCATTTCGTGGAAAGACACCAACATTTCCATGGGGTGACTCATCTGACCAAGCACAGGTGCCTAATTTAGCATGAAATGCATCAAGCCCTAGACTGCACCCATTAGCTCTCTCCCGGCTCTGCCGGCAGCCCGGGGCAGGGGTATTAGCGCAGATGGAGACACCCCCGCGCGAGACGCCTGCATGTACTCAGACGAATACACCCTGCCTGTCATCCCCTGGGTTCGCAGACGCTATTATCACAGCGAATTTCTTCCTGTCTCCAGCACATGAAGAATTACAGGTCGCACGGCACCAGTAATCTCCCCTCTCTCACTGGGTGAAATTCTAATTGCAACCTAAAAAAAAAAAAAAGTGAATATTAAAGACTGATGCAAGGAAGAAGATAAGCACCTTTGGGGAAGGGCATGCAATGTCATTTCTGTGCTAAGGGCAAGGGCTGTTTCATCTGGCTTCGACCATCCATGTGTCAGACTGGTTTGGTGTGGTGGGTGGTCCTCCACGTGAGCCCCTCTCTCAAACGAGGAAACCCATCTCAGCAGTTTCTATAATTTCCAAGTGGCTCCAATTAGATGAGACAGAGCCCACCTAGGTGGGCAATTTTGCATCTGAGCTTAACGCATTCACCACCTGGAAACGTAATTTGGGAAGAAGGTAAGCCCAGTGCTCAGAGTCCCTGCTGAGACATTAGGAAACTCTACTTAATTGCCTGAGACGTCACTGATTCCCTGTGTGGCTTCAAGACGTCACTCTGGGCCACGATGTCGTGCGCTGGTCGGCTCCCCAGGAACCTCTGTGACTCCAAGTCTGGGTCTTCCTCGTGGCTATGGGGAGGCACGGCCACCCCTTTGCGAGCCACAGCCAGAACAACTCGGCTTGGCTTTATTTCAGCGGCCACTTTTCACTGGGCTTGGCTGTTGCTAAAACAGACGGTTGCTTGAGAAAGGGGAGGTGGAGAAAGCCACAGCGCTGGGACCTGGGGTTGCTGCTGGTTGACCTGGCCACCCTTGCCCTTGCTTGCTGTCCCTCCACGCCTGGCGAAGCAGGAGCTGGCTTTGTGCGATGTTCCCAGGCTCGAAGGGGTGAAAGCCCAGCAAGCCCCAGGTTTGCCAGAGTTTTCCCCTCCTGACCATTACAGTTGGGACACCAAAGATAGAAGAAGACACGAGCCTAGCCTGTCGGTTGCCTCATTCTTTTGCACCAGGAGCAAACTGCGGACAGGAGCCTAAAGTAGCTCCCTAACGTTAGCAAGGGCATCTCGTCCCATCCCAGCGGAGGAAGCGGTTGGCAGCTGCCTAATTTCGGTGGGAGAATAATTATCTTCTAGTGGACTGAATAACAGAGAGAAGAAAGGAAGGAAGATGATACCACCTCTTCCAAAACGAGGGCAGCTCCTTTCCTCCTCATGTCTGAGTCAACACCCCAATATTCTTAGCTATAATTTTAGCAAACCAAAGAGGAGAACGAAGGCTGCATTTATTTTTTCTCTATGGCTACACCTGGGCAGGCTAGCTCTTAAGATTTTGTCACAGTAGCAAAAGGAAAAGGTTCATCTCAAATGGCTTTCAAACTATTCATTAAAGCTTGTATTACAAGGTCAGGAACATTTCCTGGTAAGTGATGGCTATTTTTCCTTCCCACTGTTTGTTTTTTTTTTATTATTTTGATGATTGTTTTGACTCATTTTTTTCTCTTCTTTCTAATAGCAATAATCTTAACAGTTGTTGTAAGTCGGGGAAGTGGATTTTGTCAGCTAAGAATAACCAGAGAAAACCTTTTGATAACTGGAAAATATTTCTTTTCAGTTCTTTTAATAAGATTATTAACAATTTTAAAATACCACTCCATTAATTTTATTCTATGAAATGCTTTGGGTTTGATGTTTTGGCTGACCAATACAAGCATTCCAAGCCAAAGACTTCCACAGTCAAGGAGGTGAAGAAGGAAGTGGGAAGAAGCAAAGCCATCTAGACTAAGGGCACGGCCCAGGGGGAGACTCCATCATCCATGGGGACAGGTGGGCAACTCAGCGGGTGCCCCCTCCAAAACCCAAGCCTGTCCTGGGTACGTTGCACAAAAAGCAGTGTAAAGGCAGGGATGACTCTACTCCTGAGTCAGGCAACCTCCTGCAAATATGCCAACACCCTTTATAAACCAGCATTTTCCATTTCGACCATCCTGTCTAGGGTGGGATGCTTCTCCTGTAAATTCATCTTCAAAAAAAGACAGCCTTATCACACTGACCCGCTCACCCTGGACTTAATTTATAGACTAGAAAGGGCGAATCACCTTCTCCTAAAACATCTCTATGCACTAAATACATCAAGGCCAGACCGCGGGAAGAGGAGGAAGAGGTGGGACTCTTACAGAGAGAAAGTCATCGCCACAGCGTGTCTCTGCAGAACGAGGCAGAGGAGGTGGCACAACCGCAGCAATCAACTGAAAGAACACACTTCAGAGTAAATATTTGAATTGGTAATTAACCCAAGTGGAACACATTAAACAAGGAAATGTTCTCCAAGCCAAGAGCATCATTTAAGCTTTTTCACTTGCTCGTTATGCTCCATGTGTGTGTGTGTGTGATAGCTATGATAATGTTTTTTCATGTCAAAAGCAGATACCAATTGCCACCAGCCAAACAAGACCACGCAGGCTCAAAAGACATCTATCTCATCCAGCCGTGCCCAATGTAAGGGATATCTTCAAAATCTGCCACTAGACGAGCTCTTTCCCTTCCTGCTCTGCCCCTTTCTTCTCTCCCTACCTGGAATGAGCTGAAGATGCTTGACCTCTGCGGTCTAGCACCGGACGATGGGTCTTGGCAGCTTTTTTAGCTCAGAAGCCGCAGAAAAGGCAAAAGCAAACTCATCCAGCCTTTGATTCGGTAGCAACAGCAAGAAATCTGAATGGCTCTGCGGGAACAAGGACCCTCTTTGGTCCCTGTGCAAGCCTATGGAGACCTTGGTGGTGGACCACCGGTGGTGGTGGACCACCCTGGGAGGCAGCAAGGCAGTACGAGGTGTAGCAGCACGTACCGTAGTTTTGGCTTTAATGATCTCAGAGGTTGCAGGGATCCTGGTGAGGGCTGGAGGTCTGGAGCTGGTAGCAGCAGAGGAGCTTGCAGGACAAATCGTGGTGGTGGTGGTGATCCTGGTGCCACTCATTCTGCAAGCAGTGAAAACAGCCAGAGCATCAGTAGAGGTGAAAGCCCCCAGCGCTGGCACAGCTCAGGGGCTGTCATCTGCAACTATGAAATACATAGATAAAGAAACCTCAGGAGAAAACCCACCTGCTTTGCTGATAAGGTAGGAGCAGGAGTTTTGCTTTATTCCGTGGTGAATTCCTTCCCAGTCAACCCCAGCCACATCAGAAAGTTATGGTTTGGAATAACCCACATTAAAAAAAAAATAAATCAACCTGAATAATTTCAGATTTTTATCCTAGGTGTTAACAAAAAGGTTTAAATAGCTCAGAATTTCCTCGAGGACAGAAATGGCATTTTTGTGACCTGGCAAAGCAGATGTAGATTTATAGCATTTCTTTTTTTACTCAGAGAATTATTATCAGGGATCGCTTGCCTTTTTTTCTTTTCTTTTCCTTTGGTGATCCAATTTATAAGCTATGCATCCAGCTCCCGGAAAGCACAGTGGTTTTATTTGCCTGGACCAAACAAGATGGTCTAGCTCCCCTCCTGATAACTTGCTTTCTGTTCTTTAATGAACATACCATTGACTATAACTATTATTGCATTATTATTAGCACTCAGAGGGGGAAGACAAGTGGGGTGTCTTGTGACTGCACAGAAGACAAATCTGAGGATATATATATATATATATATATATATATATATATATATATATATATATGTACACACACACACACATCTGCAGCCTGAGGAAGCGGATAGACACTTTGCATGGCAGGTGGGAACAAATGATACCCAAAGAACCTGCCACAAAGCAGATTGTGGGTAAATACATGTAAGAAATTAGCCAGTAATTAGTTCCTCCTGCGAACACTCATTCCTTGCAGCCAGACGGCTCCACAATCCACGTTATATTCAGAAGTAAGTTGTTTCTTGTGATGTGGTCGATATTAGTAACGGGAGGGAGGGGGAAGGTTTGAGTCAGAGATCTCTCCGGAAAAAGGATTGATCAGGGCAGGACAAAGAGATTCTGGGCTTGTGGTCCAGGCTCAGTGTGTGGGTGGAGGATTCTCCACCTCCTTGTTACAAGTGGTAGAGCATCACGCTGGATCTTTCCCACCTCTGCTTAATGCAGCTTCTTCTAAGATGACTTTAATGGAAACTCCAGTTTTCTGTGGATGTTTCAACTCAGCTGCACTGGAACAAGGTGAATATTGAACCTTTTTTGTTTGGTGGCCGAACCAAATCTGTGGGTAAATTCTGACCTGGCTGTCCCTAAGTATTTTGAGAGGTCAAGGATTTTCTTCCGCACCGAGGAAACCTTTGCAGGTCTGCTCTTCTCCAGACACAGGCCAGCAGATTGAACTTTCCTTCTCCAGTTTTGCTAGGCTTGTGTCATCGAGGTGGCTCGAGGAAACTCCCAACCACAGAGGACACGATCTGCGAGTCTGCTGAGAAGAAATGAAGGGCGCCCAAACCCAAACCAGCCCTGCAAACCGACTGGCTAGTTGGGTGTGAGCTGCTCGGTGTCTGCATGCGGCTGGTCCCGCGCCGGCCGCCGAGGAGCTGGACAGTGCCACGACAGAGCCGCGGGGCAGGGTGGCTTCAGCCAGGCGGGAGCTGGAACTGCTGAGATGTGTGTTTGAAGACGCAGCAATTCCTCCCTTTCTGTCCGCGGGGAAACGCAAGTGATGTTTTTTTCCTGGAAACACCCTCGTCTTTAGCACAGTTTGGAGCAGACGGAGCAGACCTGGACCGTCTACTTATCCAACCTATTCACTAATAGGGCTTATGAGCTAGTTGCACATGGGAACAAAAATCCCACTGGTGTTCTTCAGGTGAACCCGAACAGGGAATCCTCCATCTATACCCAGCGCTCACTGGCCACGGTCCAGTTCAGTAGGTGGATTTATCCCTTTTTTTTTTCAGGATTAAAGGAGGCTCGGTGTATTCCTCAGTGGTGAATCACTCCGGGTCAGATTGTAGCTGCAGGATGAAGACGCACATTATACAATTAGTTCTGCATTTCCCCAAAAGTGATGCAAATGAGGGGGAATCGCTCCAGACGGCAGCTTTTTGCAACCTTTAGGCACACGCTTTGCAATGCCTCCGTCACTGTGCAAATGGACAACCGCTGGGACACAGGCACTGTCGGGAACCCCGGTGCTGAGCAGGGCACGGAGCACAGCAGGCATCAAGGATTTGTGCCATCAAGAGCCCCGCAGCTGCTCAGCACCATTGCACAAGAGCAACTGCCCACTCAGAGGAGCCCAGATGTTGACCTCAAATAGCGTCGTAAACAGAACCTCTGCCAGCTTTCTCGAAGTGGGCTTTTTTTGTACAACAGAAATTAAATTACCAATGTTATTATGTGAAGAAAGCATCCAGCTGGAAGGTGGTGGAAGCATAAAAACCTTTTTGCATTTTAAGGTGCTTTTCAGTCTGGGGTGCGCTGGTTTTGGCTGGGGTAGAGCTAATTTTCTTCATAGTCGCTAGGATGAGGCTGCGTTCTGAGTTTGCGCTGGGGACAACGTTGATAACTCAGGGATGCTTTTGTTATTGCCGAGCGGCACTTACACAGGGCCAAGTGTAAGGTTTTTTTCTGCTTCTCACCCCACCTCACTGGCGAGCAGGCTGGGGGCACAAGGAGCTGGGAGGGGACATGACACACCGAAGGGGTGTTCTATGCCGTATGGCATCACGCTCAGCATGTAAAGCGGGGGGGGAGCAGAAGGAAGGGGGAATGTTTAGAGCAATGGCGTTTTGTTTTCCAAGCCCCCCTTAGGCGTCCTAGGATGGCTGAGCCCCCACCCGCGATGGGAAGCGGTGCGTGAGTTCCTTGTCCTGCTTTGCCTGCGTGTGCTGCTTTTGCTGAACTTATTAATCTCTCTTCATCTCAACCCACCAGCTTTCTCACTTTTGCTCTTCGGATTCTCTCCCCATCCCTCCGGGGGGGAGCGAGTGAGCGGCGGCGTGATGCTGAGCTGCCGGCCAGCGTTAAAGCATGACATGGGGTCAAGAGGACCCAGTGCTCCTGAGAAACGGGGTCTGAGCGCTCAGCACCTGGGACCTCCGCCTTTGGAGAGGAGACCATGAGCTTGCCCCGCAGTGCTTGGCTTGTGATGGCGATGAAGGGTTTGGGTGGGAAGGAGGTGCTAAACCTCTGCAGAACAACAGGCAATTATGCCAAACCCAGTAGCAATCTCATAAAGCAACTGGTTCTCTTTATCATATACTCTTGGAGTAACTTGAAAGAAGTCACTCAAAGGGGGTATGACGTTTTGGGGACAGTGCGCCTCGGGTGTTTGTCAGTCCTTAATGGAAACGAGGACAATGAAGCCACAGTTGTCGTGCTCAGTAATTAAAGGGAAAGTAAAGCCATCTGTCTGTCCTTTGACAGGTAGCCTGTCTGCAGACAGGTATTTGTGATGCTGAGCCGCGTGGTGATGGCATTTGCAAAAACACCTGGGAGAAAAACCACCAAATGTTTTCTATGTTAAGCCAAGGAGGAGCTGGAAGGCCAGGTGTGCAATTATTAGGATGTCTTGAACACCAAGCTGGCTTCTGGTCATTGAGCTTTCCACATGCGTGCCATTTCTGGATGCAGAACAAGAGAGGCAGGTGCTTAACGCTCCCTGGTATCACACGCAGAGCCCAGCAGGTGGATTACCCCATAGGATATTCAAGCAGAAAAAGCAACCACATAATAACAAGAACAAAGAGAATAACGAGGCAAAACACCGATGAGTGGATGTTGCTTCAAGAAATTACTCCGGAGTTCCCCAAAGGAATCTCCTCGGCATCCCCACCGAGCAGAGGAGGAAGACAGGTGCCTGATGGATCAGGATCACCTGGGTGCAGAGCTGAGAGTAGCTGCTAAATGAAATTGTGAATTTCTAAGATCCTACTCAGTGCAGTTTCTTCTGAAAGTTGCAGATTTACCTAATAACGTATTTCCTTTTATCCTCCAATAGAGCGTGGCCAGGGAGTATTGTTGGCACAGCTATGAAAAATGTATGATTCCCAGGAAGATTTTCTCTTTTCCATTCCTCTGTGCTGTTTCTGGCTTTCTTTCCCAGTTGGCGAGCGCTGGGTTTTCCTGCAGCGCAGGTTCCCAAGTCTGGTGCGAAGGACAGTGATAGTGGCCCAGTTGGATTTCGGACTCAGTATGGGACTTCTCCAGCCATGGAAGAAAGAGTTCCCTAAACCAGGACATTTAGGCCAAGAAGGGAAGGAATCCACCTTAGAAACACCCTGAAATCAAAGCATGACTGTGCATCACTAAAGACGTGGCGGTCTTGCGTGCTGGAGGACATAGCTGCGGCAGAGGAGGGTTCTGCTTTGGGAGGAGGGGTTCCATCCCAGAGGTATAATCATGACCGTTGCTTGCCTTCATCTCCCTGAACGTGTGGCTGGCTAGCAATCCAGCGAGTTAATCCCTGGAAATGGAGGTTACAACCCTGTGGGCTTGCTGAGCTGGGGAAAAAAGGACTGTGGTGCACGACGTTTCAGGTGGGTGCTCTCCAGGGCAGGTCGCACCGGGGCTCTGGGTACCTCCGGAGAGGGTGTTTCTGAGTGTTAGGGCTGTGATGAATAAAAGTCGGTTGCAGATTCCTCTATGACAAATACTGCTCTTTATCTCTAGTGAACCCAGTGGAGACACCCATAATACAGAGTTAGGCACTAAGCTGCCACCTCTGGAGTGACACATCCCGAGGTTTTTTTGCATGTTGGTGGCGAAATGAATCACAAAAGTGACTCCAACCAGTCATTACGGTAATAGGTATGTCCTCAAGAAGCTGTACCTGCTGTAATCTCCTTAATCTGAGTGTCCCTCTGGAAAGTTTAATGAGTAGGTGCCCATAAACACAGCATTGTTATTTCTCTTGGGTCGTATTTGTCCTTTTATTTTGCGGAGGCTGGTAGCTGTGTACAGATACCACCTCTGCTCTTGGATCATGCCCCCGTGGCCCTGCAAAGCACGACGCCTTGTCTCCGGGTTCTCCTGCGCTGGTGACTTTAGAAAACAAACTTTTGCTTGATGATATGAAACTTTCTCATTGACTATTCATGGAGCCCGTGACTCTAGCTTCAACTCGGTGACTCGTTTTTAGGTAGCTGGATTCAGGTAAGAGGAGTCCCACGCTGGAAGTGTTTTTAGTCTTGAACGTTATCTCACCTGCCAAGTCATTTTTACAAGGCCAGTCGTAGGGTTTGCTCCCTACTGAACGTCTCTCCTCGTCCCGCTCTGGAGTGATGCTTTCCGATTCAACCCGGCACAGGGATCGCGTTGCTGATAAAAGCTGCATTCTCTGCTCTGCTGCCAATAATCTGCACGCCACGTTTGTGCCTCGCCTCTACTTCACTGTTATTTTTATAAGAAACCTGTTTACAAATTTGCAAAATTATTTCATTAACCAGACGCACCGAACAGCTGCCTTCTTCGGTCGTTACTATACGTACCCATGTGCACATGCAGACTTGGATTTACAGACCTATCGATGGGAACTAGTTGAAATTCAGTGGCTGAATTTCCCTCCTCCCACACTCTCCCCATTCCCTCAGCTGCTGGAGGGCATCTCTGCAGTCCCTGGCTGCCTCGGTGCATGAAGGAACATGCTTTCTGGTTAAAAAAGCCTGTTCCATAGCAGAGACAAGTGTCCCGTCACACAGCAGAGCAGCCGTCCCAGCCTCGGGAGCTGGCGTGGTTCTCGTGGCACCTTCTTACCGGCTTTTCCCACCTCCCCCAGCACGACCCCTTCCTCGCGCCCTCGGTGGGCGGCTGTCCCCTCCGCAGTGACAGTTCCCAGCGCTCGGCCCTGGCCGGGGCGTTTCGTGGTGACCCTGCCACACCGATTCCACCCCATTACTCAGAGCACTAATAGTCCACCGGGCCCCGAGCGCTGGCGCGGAGCTGGTCCGGTGATGCAAAAGAGCTTTTACAAATTCCTATGCAAAAGAGGAACGTTTCAAAGGAAGGGGGTGGACACCTGTGGTGTTCGCTATGAAACCTATTTGTCTCTTGCAAAATAAGAACGGTAAATGAGGGCTATGAAGGAGGGTTTCTCAGCTTAGGTCACCTGGTAACACCATCGAAATAAAGATTTTTAAAAAATCCCAACGGCTGCCCTGTGCTGCTGCTGGCACCCTGCCTCCCACAGCCAAACACCCCGCGGTCCCAGGAGCTGCGTTGGACGGACACATGGAGCTCGGCATCCAGTGCCCAGGTTTCCCATCACACGAATAAAGAACGGAATATGACCAAGTCGCCCTGACTGAAACACCTGGATTCGCTGCCAGGGCACCACGCGCGGCCGGTGCATCACAGCGGACACAGGCAGGGCACACAGGTTCCTCGCATGAGACATCGCCTTTGGGAGTGATGCTCTCTTCTGCTTAGCTTACTGCTGTGATACCCCAACATCTTCTCATCAGTACTGGTGACGTGACCGACACTGGTCACCCACAGTTTATAACTGTCCAACAGAAAGCCTGCAGGAGGCCGGGAAAGGTTTTGGCAAGATCTTATCTGGCAACACTGCAAATGCAGATGATGCATCTGGGCAGTGACAGCTGATGCTTCAGGAACAGCGTGGAAAGAACCTCAGGAATTCTCTTGTCCATCTTTTTGCCCCAAAGCAGCATAAATGACCAGGGACAAGCCGGGCTGAGGGTGAACAGCTACTGTGGAACAAAGTTACTGAGAGGAAAGCAAGGTGCCCAGTGGCAACGGAAGGAGCCCAGACCATCATCTCTACCCTGGTCCCCACAAATCCACCATCTGCTTTGATGTGGGAGCAGAATCAAGCTGCAGTTAAGAGACCAGGAACAGCCACCTTTGGAGGGCTGGACCCACAAAACCAGAGGGAGATGTCCCAGGGGCCTCATTAGCCATTTTAATGGTGACTTCGTGGAAGGAGCCACAAAAACTGCCCAGCCTGCAGGGAGAGAGGGAGAGCACCAGCGCGGCCAAACCCTGCCAGCCCTGTGTTTTCTCAAGAGATGGTCTTAAGGAGCAGTTTTGTCCCTGGGAGAAAGCAGGCTCGGATGGCTGGGTTGTTACAGCCAGAACCACAACAGGAGGTTGGGAAACACCCTAGGCTCTCCTTATCTGCAAGGATGGCTTAACGAGTCCCAGTTCAGTAAGGTGCTTAAGCGGAATGAATTCATCTGGGTACATGTAAATCTCCAAGGTGTAAGTCTCATGGAAGACACCACAGTTCAGGGCCAAGGACCTCAGCGGTTTCGCCAGTAAGTATTTGCTGTCAGCCTGGAAACAGCGGTTTCATCCCTTCCTTGCCAAGAGGAAGGTTAGTCCCTTTCCACAGCTCCTCAAACACTATCTGACCTGCAAGCAGGCAGGCCAACGCACGGAGACACGTAGAAGGTCTCCACGATGGTGGCATTTGCATCTGACGTGAGCCAGTGCTGCGCGTGTGTGCGGCTGATGAAATAAAAGCGATCGCAAACCCTTCTCTTCAGGAGACCAGATCGCATCGGAGTGCTTCCTCCTTTGAGGCTGATGTAACCAGCTCAGGGCTTCCACCGCGTGACTGTGAACTGGCTTTGTGAAAGCTCAGCAGATGGAAACCACAGGCGCTGCCCTGATGAACCGTCTGCCTCTGATGTGCAAGGCTGGGCACCGGCAAGAAGCCACTTCTTAGGGCTGCGAGGAGGGGCCAAAGGCTGAAGTGCAGGTTTGTAGCTTTCGATCCGTGGGGAAGCAGCCTGGCAGCGCATCATGTGTAAGGAGGGATCGCGGGGCTTGCAGCTGGTGGAGGAACGTGGATGGTTGGCCCATGGGTGGCATTTTCCCTGCCTTCTAACAAGACCGGGGGCTTTGAGGGTCCACAGCCCTCAGATGGTGCGTGTTTCACCCGCGTGGCATAAGGCGCTCTGCGGCGGGGGGCTGGGCAGAGGTACGGAGGGTAGCAGGGACCTGACCCGAACCAGGTCCGGATTTCTTACAGCTGGAAAACCCAGCAAGTCGCTGACCTCAGGGATGGAGGGCCGTGTCTTTCCTGCCACACAAAGGAGCTGGAGTCTCCCTCTGTGTTCCTGCTGGATCACAGGGCTCGGCGCGGGGGCTGCTCCCGGTCACCATCCCCGATGCCTCGTCCCTGCCCCACTGCAGCTGCCCCAAAGCAGCGCACAGGGCTGAGGCACGCAGAAAGCAGGACTACAGCCTCCGGTGCCGGTAACCTGACAGCCTGGCTTCTCCCCATTTCTCAGCTTGCCCACAGTTATTCCCACCAAAAAGAATTCATGGAAGTCACGTTGCACGGACCTCCTGAAGTGCTGCGCGATGCTTCAGCCCATCCGTGAATGCCCTATCCCCAGGCAGCACCCCAGGCTGGGCTCCAGAGCACGCACCCAGCTGTCCTCTGCAATGCTTGCTGCAACACTTCAGCACAAAATAAAACAAATTTCCAAAATATTTTCCCCCTTCACTTACTAGCAAGAGGTCCCGGTGCTTGGATTACACCGGGCAGAATGACATGAAGGACGCAGTGCCCAAAACCTCGTCAGCTTTCTCCAACAAGTCCCACAAATGAGAGTTCATCTCATTGCAACATGTACATCCTAATATACTCAGACTGATGCAGCTACAATAGAACTACTCCATGATTGTAATTGCATATAGTATTTTAAAGTCAATTTCAACCCTTTATGCAACCTGTAAAAAAAACCCAAAAAACCTCTCTACTTGGAGAGAGTCCACAAATATTCTAAGTTGTCCTAATTCCTTTACATTACTTTTAATTCAAGACAATGTATTTCAAGTAGCGCTGACTGGGAATCCTCCCAGAACCAGTTATTTTTGCCCCAGAAAAGATGCAAAGACTTCTTAGGGCGAGCTATGCAATCCCTCCTGATTCTGTGATTAGACCCCTTTGTTAAGGCAAAAAAGGAACTTTATTTGTTTCCAAGCAAATTCAAAAAATCTTTTCAAGAATCTTAATTAATACTGTACGGTAGCTTCTCATTAACAGATATTACCAGAATAATTTAATGTCAAATAGGCGTGTCAGAGGAATGCGAGGAAAAAAGTTCACTCCGGCTAACATTTCTCAACCTGTTTGTAACACTTTGTTGCATCTCCAGCTACCGTCTGCATGAATTCGCCATGTACCCCAGTCACATCACACCCGGACACTGAACACCATTATCAGCTTCCCACGGCACATAATTCGGCAATAAATCGCTGTCTGCCGCAGCGCATCGCCAGAAGCGCCTTCTCTTCCTTCCAAGCGGCACACGGCGCCCGGCTGGACCGCTGCCTCGGCTTCGTGTGCGTGAACCCCCACGTGCCAGAGCATCCCCCCCCACGACTGAATCCATCCTTGGCACCACCTCGCCCAGCTCACATCAGCATCCTCGCTCCATCAGTGGGGAAACCGCCAACCCCATCCCGCTCCGCTCCCGACACGGCTGCGCCCGGACCGCCTGCGAGAGCCACGGCCGTAGCCACGAGAGACAGAAATGAATGCTTACGAGAACGTCGGTGCTGTGCCTTGGCAGATACGCCTTCCTTCTCTCCTATCGCCACCGGTCATTGCTCAAGAGCCAGCCCCGAGCTGGCGAGAGACCCTGGGAGAGGCGGCATCGCCACGACACTGTGCAGGAGGTCCTGAAACATAATTAAATGCTGTGGTGAAACCGAACCGTAAACAAGCCATGAATAAAAACCCCTTGAATTATTTTGCTGAACTATAATTACACAATAAGGAAGCAGATTAATTAAGTAAAATATAAGTCCTGAAACTGAAGCTTGCAAGCAAAGCAGTTTATTTTAATTTCCACATTATTTCGTATGAGATAGAAGTGTTTGCTGTGGGTTTAAAATGTTGGAAGCCATTTCTTGCTGCCAGGCAGACCAAACCCAGTGGATAAATTAAATTTTTGCATCTCAGGCACCTCCTGAAATGTATATAAGGAGAAGGGCTCTGCCCCAGAGAAGCCAAAGGAGATCTTCCTTCACTCCCTGCTCCTCTCTCGCTCTCCTGCTTTGCCGTTACCGCTTCACCTCCCGCCTCCCTCCGCCACCATGAGTCGACAGTGCTACACCTCCAGCTCCCTCCTGGGGAGACGGGGCTTCTCCTCCGCGTCCGCCGTCTGCGGCCTCGGCAGGGGCAACAGCAGCTCGGCCTCCGTCTGCCAGCCGGTGGGACGGAGATGTGGCATCGGCGGCTTCAGCAGCCGGAGCGTCTGCGACCTGGGGAGAGGGCAAAGGATTTCCTTCGGTGGCAGCTGCCGCAGCGGGGTCTACGGCGGCGCTGGCGTCGGACGTTGCGGCGTGGCTTACGGCGGAGGCCGCTTTGGCGTGGGCACGGTTGTGGGGTTTGGTAACTGCGGAAGCTACGGGGGCTTGGGCAGCTACAGAGGTCTCGGGGACGGCGTGGCTATCGGAGGCTACGGCGGCGGCATTGGCATCGGCCTCGGCGGAGGTAGATCGGAAGGGATTCGGGGCGTCAGCATCCACCCGGAGCTCCTCAAGCCCCTCTGCGTGGGGGTTGACCCCGAGGAGTGCCAAGTGCGGACCCACGAGAAGGAACAGATCAAGAACCTCAACAACCAGTTCGCCTGCTTCATCGACAAGGTGAGACCCCGCGTGTTGCCTCCCGTCCCCAGGCGCTGGTGGATCCGCTGCCTCTAGAGAGGCGACGTCAGTAGCTGCTTCTGCTGGCACCCTGGTATCGTAGATGCTTCTGATGGACCGTGGTGGTCCTGACCTGGAGACTGTTTGGATTTAAGCCTTGCTCCGTGCCAATCACACCGGTCTTCTACCTTTCGATGGCCACCGATCTGCTAAATAGCTAAATCAGGAGCAGCTCCTGGGATATAGTGAATCCAAACCTGTGAGAGAAGGGATGGAGACATGGAAGCTTAAAAAGGCAAAATAGGAAGTTTTATAACAAATGTATAATCTGCCATTGCTATCGCACCTCTATAAATGCCAAAGGACTTTTGCATTTTTTAAAAAGTTTGTGTGCTTTACCAAGGAGCTGTAGATAGATGTCTAGCTAAAATGAGATGAACAAGTTTAACTTCTCCATCCCGTGAATGAAATGATTTGGTGATTTCCTAAACAGATGTAATTTATCACTGTTTTCTTGGCTGAGCCTGAGGGGTTTTGTTACTGTTTAGAGGTGTGCTATAGGAAATCATTTCTCAAAAGGCAGAGAAACCTTTGCTCTGCCTGATCTTGATTTTCCTTGGGAGTTGCTCTGCAGCTGGAAAAACCAAACCCACGTAAGAGGAACGACTCTGCTTCCTCCCATTTGAAAAATGACTTATTCATGACCCATAAAGGTTCTCAAGTGCTGGAGAGCTCTTTAATCTACAAGTGAAAGGCATGATAAATACCCGCGGTTGGCATTTAAATCAGATACATTAAAATGAGATCCTAGATGGAGCTTTTAGTGCCAGGAAAGACTCATCCCTGTGCTCAGCCCCTCGGGGGTGGCAGTGGCTTGGATGTGGTGTTTGGCCAAATTGAGCTTCGGGCTTGGCCTCAGCATAGAGCAAACACCCCGGCGTGGTTCAGCTGGTGGTAGGAGCCCTGGGTGGGACGGGGTGTAGCTCAGGGAAGATGCTGGTCTCACCCAGGCTGCTGAGAAATCATCGCTTAACCGCTTGCGTTTCCAATTTTATTTTTGCTTGTTCCTTTTGGAGGTGGAGGAGCCCAAAGCACCTTTGCTTGGGACAGGAGGGGGTTGCGTGACTCTTGCATCTCTTGCTTCCCCAGGTCCGGCTGCTGGAACAGCAGAACAAGGTGCTGACCACCAAGTGGGAGCTGCTGCAGCAGTATGTCCTGCCAGCTTCCAGGAGAAACCTGGAGCCCGTGTTCGAGAATTTCATCTGCAACCTGAGGAAGCAGCTGGAGTGTGTGCTGGGGGAGCGGGAGAGGCTGGAAAACGAGGAGCGGTGCCTCAGAGACCTGGTTCAAGAGTACAAGTGCAAGTAAGTAGCACGCAGAGCGAAGCTGCAGACGGGGGTTGGGCTGCCCTGAGCGGAGTTCCTGAGCGTGAAGCCGATGCGATCGCACTGGATGGGCCCAAAAGCTGGGGCAGCACGAGGGGAGCAGGGCAGGGCACACCAGTACTGGGCTGGTTGCCTGTACTGGGCTCCCACTGCTGCACCTCAGATGCTGGTGATCGACTGGGAGAGCTTTTCAACCAGCGTTTCCCTAGGGAGAGGGACAAGGAACCACTTCTCCTCTCCCCGATGCTCCTGTACACCACTGTGGTTTGCCAAATCTCCCACACCATCGGTGCCTGTGGCTCCCCCAGATCTCGTGTTCCCAGTGCCATCCGTTCCCACAAAACCCCTGACTATTTGTCTCCGCCCCACGCTTTATCCACATCTCTGTTGGGGTTCATTCTCTCTTCCCAGAGGGAATGTGGGAATTGTTTTTTAATCTCAGGCATAGATATTCCTTAACAGTTCCCCGTGTGCTCTGCTAAGCCACGACCCAGGACACTTGGTGGCCGGTGGCTTACAGCACGGGATGGAAGAGTAACCCTTTCTCCAGAGGTCTTGCAGCCAAGCATCTCAGATGTTTTTTCTTGCTGAGGCACCACGAAGGAGGTCAGGCTCATAGAATCACCTTGTGAAAGTTCTCCGAGGTCCCAATTACTCGGCCGTTACGCACTGGCTTTCCTTCCCATTGCACCTGGGAGTTTCAAAGGTTGCTCAAGCTCCTGAGCTCCCTTGGGGCACTTTGGCCGCAGCCTCCCCGTGCACACTCAGAGCAGAGTTCTGGATGCTTCAGAGACACGTCACACGAAGCAGCAGGGCTAGACGAAGCGATCCAAGCCTTCAGCGGAGGTACAGGGCTTTGCATTTCGAGTGGTTTGGCCTGATTTACTGCCATCTCGCTCCAGCCACCGATACTGCTGGCGTGGACTATTTAAAACTGCTGAGCAAAGCCCAGGGGGGAGGAAAGAAAGAGCAGCAAAGCAAAAAGCAAGAAGGAGGTACAAAGCGGATAGGGAGAGGCTTTGGTTGTACTCACACTCCCCGTGTTCTGCGTTGGCTGCTTGGGTGATGGGGACAGGACCCCCGGGGCTCAGCATCCCACCTGTCTCCTTTCCTCCTGCAGATATGAAGATGAGATCAACAAGCGCACGGCTGCGGAGAACGAGTTTGTGGTCCTCAAGAAGGTGGGTCACGCTAGGGACAACGCTGGGGAGCCCAGCTGAGGGTGGCAGGTGCTTGGGCAACCCTGGGTGTGGGGCCAGGGAGGGACACGGGGAGTCCCGGCACCACGATATGGCCCGAGTCCCAAAACAGAGGCAGCCACGGAGCTGGAGACCCCCCACGGTGTGGTGAGCGCACAGAACACGAACCCAGAGAGTCTTAAGGGCTGGGAATGGGGGGGGGAGGGGGGTTCCTCCGCAGCAAACAGAGAGCGTGGGCTTTGCCACAGTCCTTGTTTCTTCCCCTCTTCTCACCCGCATCGCGGTGTCCCCCCAGGACGTGGACTGTCTCTACCTGACCAAGGAGGAGCTGGAGGTGAGGGTGGGTCTCCTGCGGCAGCAGCTGGAGTTCCTGAAGTGCATCTATGCCGAGGTAAGAGCTCCCGGCTCCGCGTCCGCTGCCCTGGGAAGGATGCGTCACCTGCTCCCCCCTCGAGCTCCCACACCAACACCAAATGCAGGGAAAGGTGCCTTTTCTGAAAACCCTGAAAAACCACCCCAAAACCCTATATATCTTGATATCTATATATCTTGACACATGTATCTGTGCTTGATAACGACACTAGTGGCACACCTGGGAGAGGCAAAGCGTGCTCCTGGCTGTCTCCTGTATTGCTGGTCACAAAGGGAGGGACCTTTGGCATGGAAAAGCCCCTGGAATTCTAATCCAAATCACCCCTGGGAACCAGAGAGACATCTCACTCTTCAAAACCAAAATATTTTTGTAGCACTTAATTCCCTAAGCTACGTTAGTCAAAATATTTTGGCGAAACTAACAATTTAGACACAAAGATATTAAAATGTAACGAGTTTTCAAGAAAACACAGAGTTGTTTGTTTTTTTGTGTGTTTGCACACACAAAAATAAACCCTCTTTGTGTTTGCACCTGTCCTAGCCCACCCCCAGGTGATGGGACCCAAAGCACTTCACCCCTGAGGGATTCACAGCCCAGAAAACTGCTGGCACAGCCAGAAACATCCACTTGCAACGAAGCGAGTTGCTCCACCAGGATTCCCCACCCTTCCTTAGGGATCTGCGTGCAGCAATCCCATATTGTGCCACCAAAACAGGTCCCAGCTGCTGCCTCTTGCTCAAAACCGGTCACCCGCCTGGGGAAGCCAACGCTCTCGTTGAGCGTTCGTGGGAGGACCTCGTCCCACCCTCCACCTTCTCCCCGGTCCCCCCTTTGCCCGGGGTACCCGCACGCCTGGCTCGGGCTGGTTGGGGGAAGGGCACTGACATGCGATGGGTCTTGCAGGAGAGAGCTCAGCTGGACTGCCAGCTGTGTGACACCTCTGTCATCGTGCAAATGGACAACAGCCGGGACCTGGACATGGAGGGCATCATCAAAAGCGTTGAGTGCTGCTATGAGGAGATTGCCCAGAAGAGCAAGGCCGAAGTGGAGGCTTTCTACCAAACCAGAGTGAGTATTCACGCCACCAGCACAACCAGCAATGAAATCCCTCGGCCAACAAAACTCTTAGGACCGTTTCTGGCCTCCACGATGCAATCTAAACCCACCCCACGGTGTGCACGCACTGTAGTTCGCTAAAGAAAGTCATGCCAAAAAAAAAAACCCAACCCCAACCTTAAAACTGTGGTTTGAGACATTCCTGTAAACCCAGAGCGCAGCAGGTGACTGCTGCTCCAGTGGGGTCTCCGCACCCATCAGGAACACCGTCCCCTTCCCAAAGGGCAGATGCCCAGGACCTACCCGGGACTGTCGCCTTGCCTGGGCTGAGGTCACGTCTGGGTGCTTCCCCGGGAGCACCGACATCGGTGCAGCTCTGGGGAGTCACCACCCTCCCTGGAAGGGGCGACGGGCCCGTTAACGCCATCCTGTTCCCATGCGGTAGCTGGAGGAGCTCCACAGCAGCAGGGGCAAGTTCTGCGACGACCTGAGAAACAACCAGAGTGAGATAGCGGAGCTGAACCGGATGATCCAGAAGCTGCAGTGCGAGTCGGATAACGTGAAGAAACAGGTAGGACGAAGGGCTGAAGGCTGCACGGGCAGCGGGGAGCGCAGCCTCCCCAGCAAAGGGCTTCATCCCCCAGCTCCCACCCTGCTGAGCTGCAAAGAACGCCCCTACCCCAGCTTAAGGCTGTGTTTGTAGCTTCTCATCTTCTGTCCGTACACAAAGAAGCAGATTTATTTCTCACTTCTCAAATAAGCAGAAGCCAGTTGGTTTGGCTAGGGGAGAAACAGCGTTTGCTGCATGCTTCCTCCTGGGGTGCAGCCAACAGGTCCCCTCCCCTTCACCCCAAAAAGCTTGGCCATCACATGTGTCCAGCCTAAATCTACGTTCCCTGGCAGTTCCTAGCTGAGAAACAAGGGGGTACATGAGCAACCCCGTGGGATGCCTGTTAATATCACCCCTGGCCACCCCCTTGCCTGTTTCTGTCCACAGATCGCAGCTCTGCAGACGGCCATCTGCGACGCCGAGCAGCGGGGTGACTGCGCCCTCAAAGATGCCCGGCAGAAGCTGATTGACCTGCAGACTGCGCTGCAGCAAGCCAAGGACAAGATGGCATGCTTGCTGAGAGACTACCAGGAGCTGCTGAATGTCAAGCTGGCCCTG
>JAVJGJ010000039.1:4831139-4865293 GCA_035590215.1 Microhierax caerulescens | reverse complement strand
GGTGCCTGCATGCACTCTGGCATCACAAAGTCCTCTCAGATTCCTCTGACAACACAAACACCACAGCAAGAGCCAGGCACAGGGGAAAAAGTCTGCGATGCATTTACTACGCAGCTTCCAGCCAACACAACATCCAGCAGCCTGGCTCCCAGGGGGTACAGAGGGCACTGCCAAGCGTGTGATGTACCTGCATAAACTTCTAACAATAGGGAACTAATTACTAGGGGAGTCAGAGCAACCACCCAACTTGTTCAGGTATATCGGTCCATCTCAAAACCCCTTTTGCTGTGAGCCGTCTCACCTGAGCGTAGGTGCCAGCAGCGCAAACATCTGCCCGAGCAGGTTGAAAACACTCCCTGCCTCTTCAGAGCAATGGCCACCCCGATTTAGACGCTCAGCCTGGATCTCGATGCTGATGTTCCCTCTCCTTTGGGTATAAGCACATGGGGGATCTGGTCCATACGCATTCAACACGCTACGTTGAATTAGATGTCACTCATCCAACAGCTATAAAAAAAATATCCAAGAATGGGATAACCTGTTGGAAAGTGAAAGTTTCCAAGATTCAGTGTTTATTCACGTTCCTAGAACACATTGGAGACAAGATCTTGTTTTGAAAGAGTGGAGAAAACCCTGAGAGGTGTAGCAATTTCAGATGTGGTTCTGACTAATCGGGAGAAATTAATTGAGAAGTAAAAGCAGAAAAATCACCTGGCTGAAAGTTACAGAGTGACAGATCTCATTGCTGGAAGATCAGCTGAACAAATAGTTGTGATCAGAAAAAGAAAAGTCCCAACCTTCATCCCACGTAGTTCAGCAAGTTCGAGTAATGGATAGAGAAGTGCTCTTAGGAAAATACTCGAAGAGGTGAGCAAGGAGGAAGGAACTGGCCTGGATGAGAGGCTATATTCGGGTTTTCCTTCGACATCAGCAGTTTCCCATCATTTTTTAGGATGCCCTGAACTCTGCGTGTTCCTCTCTGTATCCCTCAGGACATCTTCCCCAAAACTTGCAGGCTTGGTTATGGGTCTGCTGCAGCTCTTGCTCCTGCTCTGCCACCTCTCCCTGCCGAGTACTCACAGCACTTTCCTGGGAAGGAGCGACACCCTCGCTCCGAGCAGCAGCCTGGACAGCGTTAAATGATGCTCTTCCTCACTGCTGCCCAAACACACCTGCTAACCCAAGAGGACAGAACGCGTGCAGCCAACAGGCACGTCAGGGGGATGCCACTCATTGCATCAACGCCCGCGTCATGACACAGAGATTACAAAGCTCTTCATCTCGCACAGAAGAGGCTGGGGCCAGAATATTTGTTCTCCCAGGGCACCTCTTTTCAAGCAAGACACAAAAAAACACCTGGGCAAAGGTTTGCATCTTTGGATACTTGGCCAACAAGTTGCTCTTGCTCCAGAGCAGGGCTCTGGTCACTGTGTACATAAACTTCTGCGTCCAGTCCTGCTGGATGTTACCTAGATACAGCGATGACCTGGGGCTTGCATGTCAGTGGGAGGGGACAGCCCTTGTCAATTCTAGCACAGCCCTGAGTAAAAGCTTAGTCATACGAAATGAATGGTGCTTACACTCAGGGGCTTGAATCTGCAGTGCACGGAGGGACTTGATTGCTAATTGCTACCCGTAACATTTTTACAGAGCTCTTTAGGACAGTCGGTAGCTAAATCACAGAAGCTCCTCTCCCAAAAAAATGCTGCTTGTTGTAACGCACGGTAGCTGAAACACTCCCAGAACTGTTATTTTAGTTTTGTTCCAGGGTGTGTGATGGAAACATTAGAAGGATAGAGAGAAAAGGAGGAAGGAAAAAAGCCCCAAACCCCAGCATAGCTGAAAGGCAAAAAGAGATGATGGGCACCTGCCAATCACCCTCCTGGGACCTTCTGATCAAACCCACTTGGCTGCCCAGTCTCCGTGTGTGAAATAGCAAGCACAGGCTTGAAAGATGCAGCCTGGGCCGTACCCTGGTGCCTGCGTGCGTCTTTTCAGCGGCCGGGGAGAGCCCCGACCTCCCAGCCATGTTCTGCGGGGGGGCTGCCTCCTCCTCCTCCCGTGAGCAGGTTGGGCACCCACGAGAGCAAACCCAAAGGGCTGCAAGGTCCGGGAGAAACGTCCACCCCTGGGTGTCCAGGCGGGACACTGGGAAGGACTTCCGAGCCTCTTGCTTGTGAGTGCCCGTGCGTACGGTGCTGCCGCGCAGCATGCACGGGGCGAGTCACGACACCGTGTGTCTTTCACCAGAAAAATGCACTATCGTGCTTTTCTGGGGTGCTGTGGGAAGTAAGAGAAAAGGGAGTTGTCTGTGAGCAACGTCGTAAGCCTGGATCCCAAGTGGTGAGCTTCCTTGTGAGGAGGAGGTGTCTGGGGGGGAAGACAAGAGGTGGGGGGGGGCAGCCTGGGAACCGGCTTCACACCATGCAGAGACAAGGTCACCCGGTGAGTCAGGAGAAACAGACCAAAAATCTGTGAAGGTGAAAAGCCCTGAGAAATCGCCAACTCAGGTTTTGTATCGTCACAGACAACAGTAACTCCCTCCCAGGTCATATTCTGGTGTTTCACCATTTGTTGTCAGTCTGAACCAGGGTGAAACGCAGACACTTTCTGCAGGAAGAAAAGGTCTGGGAACACCATTCATAAGTTACCTTCTACGACCTTCCCCCTCCCCAGCTGGTTTCTGGTAGCCGATGGTCCAAGACTTCCCCTAATGCCCCATCACCGCCCCAGCTTCCCCTCCATCCCCTTTCTCCCCTCTGTATCAGTTCTGGTTTAAGTCACTCCTCTTTAGGCACGAGAACAAGAGTCCAGAATTTTTGACAAGTTGGGGCCTGAGGTGCTGATGTCCCGCCGGGGTTTACTGTAAACCACAGACCCGCAATAACAGATTTCTCAGACCTCGGACCACCACACCATGAAGTAACGTGCCTTTACGCAACAGAGGGATTGATTCATCCATGAGACGGAGATGAGCGAGCACTTGCTCAACTTAAGGAACCATCTACCGTGGAGGGGAAAGGAGGGAGTGGGAAAGGGATGGCCGCAAACAGGAGTTGAGCAGGCAGTATTTAGTGTTTTCTCAGATATTTCGACAGCCAGATCATGACTGTCACCGAAAAATGCAACCCCTGCACTTTGTGAGTGCTTTGCAGATGCTGGTGCTCACGGTGAACTCACTGCCTGCATCGCTGGGTGTGCCGAGCCCAGTTAATCAGTGGGACGAGCACCTCGCCAGACCCATCCCCACATAGTAAGGGTATAAAAGGGCCGGTCCCAGCCTGGGGGAGCACAGCTTCACCTTCCTGCCTCATCTGCCTCCTTGCTGCTTTACTCCTACCGCTCTCCCCCCGCTCTCACCAGCTGCTATGTCTCGCCAGTGCGCTGCAATGAACCAGAGCAAAACTGGCTTCAGCGCTGCTTCTGCCTTCATCCCCAATGCCAGCAGTACCAGCTTCTGCTTACGTTCCGCTTCCCAGGGTGGGAGCTGCAGCACTGCCGCTGGGTACGGAAGATTTGCTGGAGGTTTTGGAAGCAGGAGCCTCTACGGTCTCGGTGGATGCAAGAGGATCTCTGTAGCTGGAAGAGGTGGCAGCTTCTACGGACCTGCAGGTTTTGGTGCCGGCACTGGGATCTCCTGTGGCTTTGGTGGTGCAGTGGGTGGTGTCTTTGGGTTTGGTGGTGGCATGGGTGGCCCTGGATTCCCTGCTGTCCCAGCTGGAGGTATCCATGAAGTCTCAGTCAACCAAAGCCTCCTGAAACCTCTCCACTTGGAGATTGACCCCAGCATCCAGAGTATCCGTAAGGATGAGAAGGATCAGATTCAAACCCTCAACAATAAATTTGCCTCCTTCATCGACAAGGTGAGACAGCGGACTTCTCGGTTGGGTTGTGTTGATTCTTCAGCGGGGGAAACACAAACAAGGGCAAATTATACCTTTAGCAGCAATTTGGCTGCTCCTGTACTGCCATTTCTAACATCAGCCTGGGAATAAAACCTGAGGGGTTCCAGCTTTGAGACCATTCATTCCTCGCATTACCGCTGAGATGAGACCAGCCAACAGGGGGAAAACCACGACACAGGATGTGAGGAAGCAGAGTTTGCAAAGAGAGCAGGGATGTTCACACCAGATGTGCAGTTCTTGCTTGCTTGTGTAAATTGTCAGCTGCTCCCCGAGGGCTGAGAGCTCCCACCGTTCAGCAAGTGAATCCTTGCAGGACTGCACCTTGCCCCTCTAAGGAAAAACATCCTAAATCCCTTGTTCCCGAAACATCTCCTTTCTCTACCCAGGTCCGATTCCTTGAACAGCAAAACAAGGTCCTGGAGACCAAGTGGGCCCTTCTGCAAGAGCAGGGCAACAAAACAGTCGGAAACAACATTGAACCCCTGTTCGAGACTTACATCAACAACCTCAGGAGGCAGCTGAACAGCTTGCTGGCAGACAAGGAGAACCTGGGAGGGGAGCTGGACAAGGTGCAAAGCCTTGCTGAGGACTTCAAGAACAAGTAAGTCAGCGGGGTGGGCTGCGGCAGACGCCGGCTCTCTGTTGCATCTGTGCAAGCAAACAAGGAAAGGCGGCCTTTTGGCTGATAACATCTTCTGAGTAAGACCCAGGTTTAATGTGAGACACTCTCCGTTTAAGGAGACATACCGTCTCACTTCCCCACGGCCGGAGGTCACAGGCAGAAAGTCATAGGGCTAGGAGACCGAGGTACAAAACTCTACATAAAAAAAAAAAAAAAAAAAAAAAAAAAAAAAAAAAAAAAGAGGCTGGTCCTGGAAATAGGAATTAACTTGTGTACAAGCGTGGACCAATCCTCCATTTCCACCCCACAGATACGAAGAGGAGATCAACAAGCACACGGCTGTTGAGAACGAGTTTGTGATCCTGAAGAAGGTGGGTGCACGCGTGCTGTGCCTCCCAGCCCTGCGCGAGCGTAGCAAGAAACACCTTCTCCAGCTCCTCCTCTGCTTCTCTGAAAACCACTTCGGTTTTGTGATGTGTTTCCTCTTCTAGGAGGTGGACGCTGCCTACACGAGCAAGACGGAGCTGCAAGCCAGGCTGGACTCCCTTACGGAGGAGATAGATTTCCTCAGAGCCCTCTATGAAGCCGTAAGCACCAGCATTTACACCCTTCTCCCAGTTTCCAACACCCTCGCCTTCCTTTCCCACTTCGGAGGCTCAGGACTGATTGTTTCCTGCTCTGTTGCACTAAATAATTCAATGTTCTTTCCATTTCACCCGCTGTCTTATCTCTGTCTGAAACAGTCTTGGAAAAATCGCTTTGTACACCCAGACGTACCCCCTGACTTGGGGGGTTCCTCCCTCCGAGCAACGCTTGTGTCTCACCTGCGACTCACCGAAGCACCCGCTGCTTTTGCAGGAGCTGTCTCAGATGCAGTCCCAGATCTCCGACACCTCTGTCATCCTGACCATGGACAACAACCGCAGCCTGGACATGGACGGCATCATCGCCGAGGTGAAGGCGCAGTACGAGGACATCGCCAACCGCAGCCGCGCCGAGGCCGAGTCCTGGTACCAGTCCAGGGTAAGTACCTGCGAAGGCTTCTGCAGTGGGGAAACCACACTCTGTGCCCCAAATCCCCACGGGAAGGTGGGTTCCACTGTGGTTTTCACAACACAAGATGTCTTCAGACTTAACAATCCCATGAAGTTTGGAAGTGCTAATTTGGGATTGAAAACGTGCACATACTTCTGAGTGCAAACTCCCGCACACCCGCCTCCCGCCTGACTCTACAGCCAGTGTATTTTACCTTGACCGGTTGTTCCTCTCTGTGACAGTACGAAGAGCTGCAGGCTACAGCAGGCAGGCACGGGGACGACCTCCGGAACACCAAGCAGGAGATCTCCGAGCTCAACCGCCACGTCCAGCGGCTGCGGTCTGAAATCGACAGCGTGAAGAAACAGGTAAAGGGCAGCGTAAACGCCTGAGGCTTAACTCCTGCTGCAGTCTAACCTCTTGGTTGTCCAGCCAACCGCAGGGAACAAAAATAAATGCACCACAGTGAGCTGTGCTGCATCAGGGATGAATATGATAGCGTTTATCTCGGGGCCGTAACATCACTAAGAGTAACTTAATGTAGTAGTAGTAAACTCAAGGAGACGTTAAGAGGCGAGATTAAACCCAGGTTGTGACCTGGCTCAGAACATGGATCGGAATTCAATGATCAGGATGATCGCACCTGTAGATGTTAACCCCAAGCCTTCTGCACACAGACCAGGCATCCCGACCTCAGCGCACAAAGAACCATCCCCCCACGCTCTAGACGAGGAATGCAATGACTGTTGTTCCCCCACAGTGTGCCAGTTTGCAGACAGCCATCGCCGATGCCGAGCAGCGCGGGGAGCTGGCCCTCAAGGATGCCAGGGCCAAACTGGCCGAGCTGGAGACAGCCCTGCAACAGGCCAAGGCTGACCTGGCCCGGCAGCTGCGCGAGTACCAGGAGCTGATGAACGTCAAGCTGGCCCTGGACATCGAGATCGCGACCTACAGGAAGCTGCTGGAGGGCGAGGAGAGCAGGTGGGGGCAACTTTATATCCCAGTTTCCAGAGGTGCAATGGAGTTGCGGACCCTCGTCAGGTTTAGAATTCCCACATCCAGAAGCCCTGAAACCTTTTCAAAGGCAAGCACTTGCCGGTGAAGATGAGCTATTTGGGAAGATGGTAGCCCTCCATGCAAACTTCCCAGCTTCCACCAAAAATATTCCAAGGGGATTTTCCTGCCTTTTCAACCAGTTCATGGGTTTCCCTTGAATTCTTACTGGCTCATTTTTCTCCCTAACAGGCTCTCTGGAGAAGGTGCCGGTGCAGTCAATATCTGTAAGTAACTTCTAAAGATGGTTTGGAAACCTTCGTCTCCCCGCCACTCGGAGCCCACTGCTTGTGGACGCCTCTAAAGAGGGTGTTTTCCTCTTGCAGCTGTGACCAGAACCGCTGTAGGAACGGGGTATGGAGGTGGAAACTGTCTCAGCTTTGGAGGCAGCAGTGGTGTCGGAGGTGGGGTCTGCGCTGGAGGAATGGGCTTCAGCTCTGGAAGCGGACAAGGCACAGCCGGGTCATGCGTGGTTGGTGGAAGCACCTCCAGCACGAAGTACGTCTCCACCACCTCTTCAACCAAGAGATGCTACTGAAGCCAGACATCAGCCCCGTTAGCCAGAGTGTGCTGAGCTCCCTCTCACGTCGTCTGCAATCCTTACCCTGTCACCTGCAAAAGATCTGGAAGTCAAAGCTGTTTGCCCTTATTTATATAAAACGTGCCACACTCCTGTTGGTTCTTTGATTGCCTGAATTCCTCATTTCCCAGTGTTTGTCTAATAAAGGCATGTGGAATTAATTCTGTCGCATTCTCCTTTTAATTTCAATTACTTATAGGACCTTGGGGAAAGGTGGTTGACAGAGCAGAGCAGAGCTGAAGGTAAACAAAAGTCACACATCAGAGCTGAGACCTTTCCTTTGCACTCCGCAACACCTCCCACACCCAACAGGAATATAGCCATTGGGTGTCCCATTCCCATTTGTGTGAGCAAGTTTTTTTAGCATCAGTATCTTCCGCAGGATGGGAAAATATCTACTCTTCCTAGTAGGCACTACAGAAAATGTCCTTCTATCTCAATTTCTGCATTACAGCATCTCAAGCGTTTTCCTGCCACCTCGCTTGCACCCAGCCCCTGTAATCTTTCAAGGTTTTATGTGATGAGTCATGTAGGGAAATAAATCTAGTTTTCCCAAAAAAGCAAGTACTTCAGCTCACGCTGTTCTGTACATGTCTCCTACCCTGAGACAGCTGGCAACCGGGGAGCAAAGTCAGTTTTTTCTTTAGCAAACTGTGTCAAACCGGCAGCTTCGACATCTCCAGATTCCCTCTTGTGGCAACTTCAGTCCCATCAGCCCTAAACTAAACGGGTCTCGACACCACCAACCAAGTTAACAGCAAGCCCAAGGGGAACTTCTGGATGTAAACTTTCCTTCCCCCCGCCCCGCCGCTGGTAATCCCCGCTCTGAAAAAATACAGGTTTGAAAACTTGGTTTACTTTTACGAGCCCGAAGGTTGCCAGCCCGTTGCATTAGCGAGCCTGGTGATTAACGGGTTGGGAAAGGTGGCCATGTGCCAGCATACCAAACCCATTAGCTCAGTCAACCTGAGCCGCGGTCCTCTGCGGACAAGCCCAGCTCTCCAAAAGGATAAAAGGCAGAGGGGACTCCAGATGCAAACTCCCAAAGATTTCTGCTCACCTGCCATCTCACCTTGTCGTCCGAGGCTCTTGCCGGCGCCAAATGATTGCCCAGAAGTCCGTCAGCATTAGGTCAGGAGGAGTCACTAAGAGTCTCAGCACTGCTGCTGCCACCATGCCTGTGAACCGAAGCAGCTTCAGCTCCATGTCCGTGTCCCGCAGCGGCAGTGGGGGCACGGGACGCATCGCCAGTGGTTTTGGCAGCAGGAGCCTTCACAACCTAGGGGCAAACAAGAGGATTTCCATGGGTGGAGGGTATCGTTCTGCTAGACCAGGATACAGCTATGGGTCAGGTCACGGCGGGCTGGCGTACAGAGTTGGTGGAGCTGGGCTTGGGATCGGAGGAGGATGTGGCCCTGGAGGTATTCAAGAGGTCACGGTCAACCAACACCTCTTGGTACCTCTTAACTTGGAGATCGACCCCAACATGCAGAGAGTGCGGCAGGAGGAGAAGGACCAGATCAAAACCCTCAACAACAAATTTGCCTCCTTCATCGACAAGGTAAGACACGTTCCACCTCATCAAGCCTGGCATGCTTGTCGCTGTCTGTAGAGTAGGATCAGGATTGTTCTCAACTTTATAATTTACTTCTAAATCCTTAACGCACGGAGTTAAGGATTTTGTTGAGCTTGTTACTGCCATATCCAGACCGTCCGTACAGCTCGTTTTATCAGACGTCTGACACTGTGCAAATAAATTTTCCACGTTTCTCTGCAGTTGAAAATTGCTCCTGATTTCCAAATCTTCCTACCAATGATCTTTTGATGACATGCCCATCTAAAGCCCATTTTAAATTAAATGAAAAAAAGAAAAAAACCAAAACCCAAACCAACCAAAAACCCAACCAACAAAACTCCCATGAAAGTCTCCATCTCAAGAGATGGGAGGCAGGCTTTGAGCTGACGGTCCCAAATGACTTAAATTGTTCTGATGGGTTTCAGGTGCGGTTCCTGGAGCAACAAAATAAGGTACTGGAGACCAAATGGAGCCTCCTGAAAGACCAAAAAACCGTGAAAAATAGCCTTGAACCTATGTTTGACGCATACATCAGCAACATGAGGAGGCAGCTCGAGGCGCTAGGAGGGGATCGGCTGCGGCTCAGCTCAGAGCTGAAGGCGATGCAGGATGCTGTTGAAGACTTCAAGATCAGGTAAGCACCACACACAGAGAGAGAAACCTGTCCGGTCTTTCTTCACTCTGTCCCCTTGCTGGATGAGTTAAAAACCCCAAGGCAACCCCAAAACTGTGAGACCTGAAGGAAGGACCGCGGTGACGTGGTTCCCCTTGCTTTGGCTGCTGTATGAACGTCCACAGCAGCACTCTACCCATGGCCAGCCATACACCGTTTTTTTTGCAGGGACAGGCGAACTTTTTACATGTTGCAAAAGGCTCAGATGGTCACTCCTCTACAGGAGTTTGGGCTTCTCCAAAGCTTCGTCTGTCCACTGCTTGAGCTTTCCAGATGGTTTCAGCTCCTGTGCAGTCATTTTAATACAGACCAGGGTGAAACCTGAATCTCAACGAGACTATTGAGCACTCTGAACACGCGTTTCTTACTGATGGGGGCTCCTTTCCAGCAGAGAAAAATTGAAAGAAGAAAGATTAATTTTAAGTTTGTGCTTAAGTGTTTCTCTTCCCCCCCTCCCTCTTTTTAAAATTAATATAATACCCCTTAATATCAATGTATTGGATAGTTTTAGCACTTCTGAAAGTCAGGCGTCACCTTCCACCCCACGGAAAGTCGCTGAAATCCCGGGTGAGGGTTTCAGCTCAGCTTATTAACCCTTCAGGCTGTGGGGAGGAGGCGTTTCCTCTCCCATCCACTCTTTGCACTTTGGAAAAACATCTACCAAGCGTTAGTGTCTGCTACCATGCCCACGAGGGATACGCGGCTTAATGGACGTGAATAAGTAAGGAGCTTAAACTGTCAATCTGGAACCAGAAAAACAGGAGATGAGAGCGAGGTGCAGGCTGCGATTGCAAACGGCGCACGCACGCTCTGCCAAAATCCCTCCGTCTCCCGTTCCCGGGAGAGCGTGTGTCTGACACTTTCTGCCACCTTCACCAGCAGTGCCTCTAGCCCAGAAGCAGCATCAGAGCAGAAATGACAGCCTTGGGGAAGAGAAATCACCACCCACGGTCTACTGTGAGATGGCTTTTTTATAGTTCTCTGTGCCTTCAGAAACGTTTAACACAGGAAAGAAAAACAAAAACAAAAACCCAAACCAAAACCCTGTCCTGTGCCAGTCTGGCCATATAAGACCTCAGGGTATGCTACAAATCAGCCATCCAGATTTCCCCCATTTATTTTAGGGTGGGACAAACGATATTCTGCCAATAAATCTCTTTCTCCATCAGCTCCAGAAGAAACCCCAAAGAACAGAGCTTGGCCGAAGCAGCCAAGCTCCAGGTAGCTGATGAGGTGAAGCCCAGCTTATTGTGTAAGCGCGATACTGCTATTAACCAGGTCAGAGAGTGTCCTGCTTCTGTCCTTGTCACATAATCCATGACAAAAGGACTTTTAAATTTTGAAAAGCGTCGTCTAACATTAGCCCAACCTGGAGCAGCAAAGCGGCTCCAGGGATCGCTCAGCTGAGAAAAGACCCTTGGGTGCGCCGAGACGTCAGACAAGAAATGCTTTGACAACCAAAGGTCACATCATAGAAGAGGTTCAGACTTTAATACTCTGCCTGCATCTGACAAAGCAGCAAATATCCCTTCTGCTTCCAGATCGGGGGATCTCTGGGCAAAAGCTGTTACACCACACGCATTGCTGGGCAGGGAGCATCACCTCGCAGCGCGGCAAAAACACCTGCGCTCACCGGGAGGATGTCACCGCTGCTGCCCCCATTTCCTAGGAATTTGTTCTTCTTACCTTCATTTATTTTAAACTTTGTGGATCCCAAAGTATTCTTCCTAATGCTTTGCTCTTCTGAGTCAAACACTAATCTGTACGGCAATTAGAAATTAGACATATGCCAAATTAGTTTTCCTCTTCTACATGGCTAAGAGCTTAGAGACTCAGAAATCCACATACAAGCTAGGACTTTGCTTTTAAGGGTTGGATACTCCTGAAGTGAAGACATCTTCCCCCATGAAAGGGTCATGAAAGGCTAATGTTTTATTCGCTGCACGGACTCCTTCCTTTGAACTCCCGTCTTTCATCTCCCCTGTTTAATCATTTCATTTCAGCTGGCCACCAGCCCACGGCTATTGCTGGTTTTTATCCTTTCCCAAGAGTGGGAGCGCGCGTTGCTGCTGGTCCCGACCTGGGCATTCCGTGGCCAGGCCACCCCCCTCCCTCCTCCCCGGCCGGCCCCAGCCCTCCCGAAGCCACCGCGGGAGCTGGCGTCAGAGATCCCGGCTCTGCTGACTAACCCAGGCGCGGCGGCGATGAGCTCAGCCACGGTTCCACCCAGCCCTCCCGGCCTGAGTAAATAGAGAGAGCACAAGGCTCCCGTTCACAGCAAAAAACTCTGGGAGGATAAAACGTGCCTTTAATGAAGGCCTGCAGCTTTTCTAGATGGCCTCCTCCCACCACCTAGCCCAAGGGTGCTCTCTTTCCATCACAATCAGTGATATATGCATCTCTATCTAACGATGCTGCGTATAATACGCACTGACAAAGCAAGGGCGTAGCACGGTTAGGTGGCTACTTTTGTTGTTTCCTCCAAAGATCGGTGGTAAACGATCGGGAACAGACTCTGTAGCCTCGCCACAACGTCCTACAATGAATGCACGGTGGAGGGATTTCCATACCCCCACGGCGGATGGGGTGGGTCGAGCGTGGAAGCTGTAAAGAGACGCTCCTCTCCCCTTCCCAACAGGTACGAAGAGGAGATCAACAAGCGCACAACTGCAGAGAACGACTTTGTTTTGCTCAAGAAGGTGAGGCACCAACAACAAAGAGACACACTTTTTCAAGGCAAAATGCATTTGAATGCAAATAACCCTTTTTATCCAGCAGTGCCAAGCTGGGCAAAGCACTTAGCAAACGCGTAGTCATCCCTCCTTGAAGCAGAAACAGCCAATTGTGCCAGTTGTGTCAGGCCTTGGCCGTAGCTTGTTCTTGTTTCAGGCCCCTCATCCAAAATTCAGGTGAGTCCTGGTCCACCCAGGTACCAGATCAGATCTGGGTCATCCATACCTTGTGGTGACTCCACTAGATGCTCTGCCACTCCTGCAGCCTTTCTGTATCCCATCCCACCCTCCACAGCCCCCCCGGTCCCACCTGCAGGAGACACAGTAAGAAACTTTCGCTGTTTCAAGCATTGTCCAAAATACCTGTCTGTGCACTGGCAAAAAAAAAATAAAGGGGGAATCCAGTAGCTTCTGACAGGTCAAAAATTGCTCAGATCAATGGACTCCTCCAAAAAAAAGTGAGAGGAGGAACTTTTGGCTCTGTTTAAAGGCATAGAGGTCAAGAAAGGCTTCAGCTCTGGTTTGTCTCCCAACGGTTCGTATTAAATTTTGTACAAGGATGCAGACAGGCAAGGTTTGGTTCACTACCTCTGTTGTCATGGTTCCAGGATGCAGATGCTGCCTACGTGAACAAGGTGGACCTAGGGACCAAGGTGGATGTGCTGGCAGATGAGGTGAACTTCCTGCGAGCCCTCTACGAAGCGGTAAGAATCTCCTGCCTTCTCCAGTTCTGCTGTTTCCCCATTTCCCTGGCACCTGCAGGATGAAGCCAGCCCGAGCGCACTGTTCGGAGATGCGGACCCTCCCCATTCTTCCCCCTCCACCACGTCACCTCCGAGACAAGCACAACAGGGAAACATTTGGGACTGGGAATGAATTTGTTTGACTTACAGGAGCTGTCTGAGATGCAGTCCCAGATCTCCGACACCTCCGTGGTTCTCTCCATGGACAACAACCGAAACCTGGACCTGGACAGCATCATCGCCGAGGTCAAAGCGCAGTACGAGGACATCGCCAACCGGAGCCGGGCGGAGGCCGAGTCCTGGTACCAGAGCAAGGTGAGGATCTGGAACTTAACCAGGTGAGCTAGAAAAGAAATTGTTTAGCATTTTCCATTTTAGTTATTTTCATTTCCATTTTAGTTATTTTATACTGGACAGTATAAGCAGAGGGGGCAGGGCAGTAGGGTAAAGTTGATTTGCGCAGGATTTCCATTAGACAATGAGACAGGAGTGGGGTGAAGGAAATATGCTAAAAGTCATAAGGAAGAGCCTGGACTGAGTACAGAAAGAGGCAGGAGAACTGACCAAAACAGGATCAGAGCAGGGTCCCATCTGTACCAATGAGTTCAGGCTCCTGCCCAGATGTAACTGTGCCCTTGCATCTCACCTCCCTGCCCGTCCCAGTACGAGGAGCTGCAGCTCACGGCTGGCCGGCACGGGGACGACCTCCACAACACCAAGATGGAGATCTCGGAGATGAACCGCATGATCCAGCGGCTCCACTCAGAAATTGACAGTGTAAAGAAACAGGTACAGCTCGCGGGACCTCTCCGGACACCGGGGCACCTTCACTACCTCGCTGCACCCTTGCAAGGATGCCTGGAAATCGGGGGCCAAGCTCGCTGAGCAGCCACCAGACCTATTTCCACTTCTTCCAGTGTGCCAGTTTGCAGACGGCCATCGCCGACGCGGAGCAGCGCGGGGAGCTGGCCCTCAAGGATGCAAAGCACAAACTGGCCGAGCTGGAGGATGCTCTGCAGAAAGCCAAGGCTGACCTGGCCCGGCAGCTGCGCGAGTACCAGGAGCTGATGAACGTCAAGCTGGCCCTGGACATCGAGATCGCGACCTACAGGAAGCTGCTGGAGGGCGAGGAGAGCAGGTGGGTGGGAAAATCCCTGCAGGAATAACGTCCAAACCCAGAGACGCTTTCACATTTGCTTTGCAACAAGGGAGGGAGGGGCTGCACAAGCCTGTGGTGAAACCCACCCCCATCCCGTGCAGTTACAGGTGTTATTTCAGTTCCTGTCAGACACTCCACCAGACCTTGACACCCCAGACCACTCCAGCATCCAGCATCCCCGGTGCCAAACTGTTGCTTGAAATTATCCTACGTAACCAGCCGTCCTCTGCTCTTTCTTTCTTCCAGGCTGGCTGGAGAAGGCGTTGGGGCAGTGAATATTGGTAAGTATTCCGGCTCGTAAGCGACAGGTTGAGTTTCATCGAGTTATTCCTTAAGCGTTCCTGGCGCTGTGGATCAGACAGTGATAACGAGCTATGTGGCTGGTAGCTACCAGCACGGAAACGGGGTGTACCGAGGGGGGTTGCAGCGCTCTGTGGGACTGGGGGAGGCCAAAGAGTCCGATACAGCTTTTCTCCAACCAGCCCTGAACTTGAAAGGTTTTGTACGTTGAGATTGTCCCAAGGAGACTCAGAGGTCTCAGGCCAGCTCTGCACGGGACAGGGAGGAAAGCCAGAGAATAAGATGTACGAAATACAGGCAATGACAGACCGCCCACGAAAAAACCACCAATGTGTGAAACTAAAGCTTGAAATTCCTTTGTGTTATTCCAAGCGAACTAACCCTCTGCCCCTGGTTTCCCATCACAGCGGTGGTCTCATCCAGGAGCAGCTGGGGAGGTGGGAGCACGCTGGGGCTGGGGTCAGGCTTCGGCAACAGGCTCAGCGTGGGGGGAAGCGGTGCCAGCTCCAGCCCTGGGAGCTGCCTGGCCGGGGGATTCAGCCCCGCGGAGGGAAGCGGCTCAAGCATGAGGTTTGTATCGAAAAGCACCACCAAGAAGAGCTATCGGAGCTAAGCCGCGGCGGCACCCAGCCAAGCCGGAGCAGAAGAGGCTGAGCACCACCTCCTGCCGCCAGCACACCGCCTGTGACACCATCCAAAGAGCCACACTTGTCACTTTCCCATTAAGGGAAAACATTCCCAGCGCTACTTACTGGCTTGGGAGAGATGCCTCTCCAAGGCCAATTAATTCCTCTGCACGAAGCCTCACCCAGCTGACCAGAAGCCCAGCGCTGCTTGTCAACGAGCAATCAGCCCTGCCGCTAATGGTGCCATCGTTAAGAGCTCAGCTCGCAGCTTCCCAGGGCTCCCGTTGGCTCCGGTGCCCCGGTGCAAATCCCGAGTAGATGCGGGACTTCGATTTGCACCAGTGCACACAAGAGCAGAACGCGTCCCTTCGCCTGCTTATGACAGAAACCAGGAGGTGTGTGGAGGCCAGGGGCTCCTGTCCTCCCCCCTAACCGCCCCTGCCCCTGCTGCTGGGCTTGCTCTCCCCAAAGGCTCGAAGAATCAAAACAGAAGCATCTTTCAGCACAGAGGCAGCTGCTCTGCTTCCCCATCCCTCTTGCATCGCTGTCGTTCCACTCCTGGGCTCTCTAGCTCTACCCACCCCCCAAAAACGCAGCCTTGGCTTTCCATAGGTGAAAGAGGTTGGCTCTCTGTAACACCCAACCCCTCACCCACCCCAAACATATATAACTTCAGCAAAATGACCATGAAACCTACAGGTTGCTGGAGCCTGTCCCAGCAGCGAACCACCCCCCTTTCCACCAGCTGGAGTGAGCTGGAAGGAGAGGCAGGGGTTAAAAATACAGGAAAAACAAAAAGGAGGAACAGCAGGATCCGGTAACATAAATTTTACATAACCTGGAAAAACATCTCTGGTTTAATGCCTTTGTTCTTAGATTATTAATTTTTTTTTTCCTTCCCTTATATGGAAGGCAGAGGGAGGCAAAGAGGAGGGTTGGAGAATTGTGTGCCAAGATGTAACTAGTTTGTTTCCTCATCTTCTGCTCCCCCTGAACTGAATGAGTTTTATGAAATTTCTTCAATAAACTGCCACCAAACTTACCGTGAGCAATGTGGGTCTTCTGTGCCATTACGAAATTCACCTAAAAGTGTAATTGTAGAATAATGTTGAGAAGGTTTGTGCTGTCACCTGGAGCCCTCCCATCCCCTGCCCATCCCCAGCTCAGTCCTGGAGAGGAGGGGGAACATTACTGGAGAGAGGGGTCACAGGGCAGCAACACCCGAGCACTTTGGGAGGTTTTCCAGGCTGCACAGCCGACAGGGCAAGACCAGAAGGAGGGGCCGGCTTCACCTGGCCACAAACGCCTACATCTGAGCCAGTCAAAGGGCAGAAACAGGCAATTTTGGGTCAAACAATTTGTTCCCCAGCAGCACCTCCCTCCTTCCCCCCCCCCCCCTTTGCGGGACTGAGAGCACTCCAGGCGGTTGGCTGAAGATGCCTGCGTTGCAGGAGCACTCCAAAAAGTTTTTTAAAGTCAGGGAAGATGGATCCCATGCATGAGAGCTAAACTCGGGCTCGTTCCAGACCTGCAGCTTGTGCAGGGAGAACAGGAGGGATTTCTCTGTCCCCTCTCTGGAGTGGCCAACAGAGGCATCGGGCCAAGCGCTGGACGAGGGCGCGATCCCAGCGCAGCGAGATGCTCCCGAGCTGCGGTTTCTGTTGGGTCAGCAGATGGGAGCCGGGCTGGCTCAGACAAGCTGGCGGTGCTGAGCGCTGCTCAGGTCTGTAATTAAAAACCCAAGAGAGAGAAAGTGAGAAAAGAAGCCAACGTGACTTCTTCCATTTCACAGAAGATGCCAACTATCACATGCAGCAGCTGTTCTCCGGCATCCAGGGCCCAACCGTGAAAGATGCTGAGCTCTCCAAGCTCCTTCCAGGCTGAGTCCCGGAACGTGCTCGGCACATACAACCCCCACACGGCTTCGCCCTGGAAAAACGCGCGGCTGAACGAGGCAGGCCAGCTTCCAGGCTTGCATGCATGAACTTCTCTCCGATCCTCTTCACAGAGCAGAACATGTTCTCAGGCCACGGCGAATGCCAAGAAAATCACATAAAAGCAAATCCACTTTAGGAAAGGCTGCGATTTTCAGGGCTAAGCGCTCAGTGTTATCCCGCTGGAAGCAGAACACTTCAGAGGGTTCCCACCCAGGGCACAGAACCCTTTAAATATTTCAGCAAAGATGGGACTGAAGATCACCTATTTAATTTTCTAGGAAAGACTTATCTGTTTTGTTGGGTCTTTGTCACTCTGAACCCACCTCCTTCACTAAAAAAAAATTATATATTTTCCAAACTTACATTCACAGGGATTTGCCAAACAATTTCACCAAAGGAATGACCAAGCCCAGTTCTCCTGCAACCTCTTCCCCATGGCAGATGCTTCTGCAAGCAACGAGGCGAGAGGTGTCGATCCACCTGACCGGTGCCAGTCACGCTGTCCCCAAAACTAGGGACAACAGCAGGCTCCCTCTCCAGGGCATTCCCTAGAGGAGGGAAGCACACAGGTAGCTTGAGAGATCACCTCGATCAATCCATCCTTTGTCTTTGGGCTTTTTCCTGCTGGAGCAAAGGTCTGAGCTGGAAAAACCTTCCATCACCCTCCCCTGCCCGCCCCCCACCTTTGCTGCACCTGATTTCTGCTTGTAGTGCGGGAGCAGCAGAGCCCTGGCACCCGGGAACGTGCTCGCACGGGCCCATCTCCACTCCCAAGGGAATGAAAAGATCGTTCTCGACGCCAACAAAATCACAGGGGTCAAAAGAAAGAAAAAAAATGAGTAAACTCTAGAATCAGGCTAACGAAAGGAGCAGCTCCGGCTGAAGGCTAACGTAACACCCAACCAAATCAGCCCCGGTGTTTGGATCCTGGAATATTCGCAAGGGTTTAACTCAGATTCTTCTTTTCCCACATGTAAAACAAAGCGACGCTCCTTCCCTCACGCCTGGCGCCCCGCAAACATCAAAAGATCAGTTCTGCTTCTCCCTTTCATACTTACTATAAAAAAAGGGAGGTTTGCAAATGCAGTTCTTACGGGACCAGGGATTCCCTCCCATTGCAGTTAGAAACGCAGCCTGTAACTCAACGGTAGGCGCGTGCTTAAAAGCAGCCCGGGTCACTGTTCAGCAGAAGAGACGAGTGGGATATTACCAAACAACCTAAGCTCATAAACACCTTTATAAGTGGTCTTTTGGGGCTGGTTGTGCAGCCAAAGCCCATTTTCCTGGGACATCAAAAGGTGATAGCTCTGCCTTTATCGCGGAGGGTGTGTGGCCGGGTTAGCTCACGTGCATTGCCTCCCGCTCCCGCGTTCCCCTTTGAGCTGGTCCCAGCATCTTCCCAGTGCCACCGCGTCTGCGCCAGAGCTGGGGGCACGTGGAGTCTCAGCTCTTGCTCTGCGGTGATCCCGAGAGGTGTGAAGAGACACACCACCAGCGCTGTCTCACGCCCGGGATGCCTCGGCAGCACGATCCTTGGTGGCAACAGAGGTTCCAAGCCCGAGCTAGCGGTCAGTAGCCTTGAAGCCCAAGATCCGGGACTGCGGCCCCAGAATCACACAGCCGGGTTAATTACTGACTCACCTCCTCACTCTGGTGTTTGTTTTCATTGTGTCTTCTCTCTCCTCGGTATGAGGAACTGAGAGAAACCACCGGCAAACACGACGTCAGCTTGCGTAACACAAAGGATGAAATTGTGGAGCTGAATCGGGTGATTCAAGTCCGGCTGGAGAACGTGGAAACACCAAAGCCCCGGTAAGGGTGACTCAGGGGCAAAAACGTGTCAACTGCCATTCCAAGGTGGTGGCTTTCCCAAAGTCCTCCGCTAGAGCAAGGCAGCAATAACGCCAGTTTTGATGAAACGCACGTCAGCTGCTCGACTCTGAGACTTGCCTGTCATCCAGAGTAAAACGCTCTGTCGTGACTAACAGCTACACTACCATCAGCAGAGACCTGCAGGAAGACGACACAAAACCCACCACCCACCAGGTCTCAGCTGGGCAGAGAGAACTGCCCTAGAGTTAGAGGTTTTACCTACAGAGGCTGAAAATGCAAAAGTGCGGGTGGACGAGCGCACCGACAGGCAGATTCAGGAGCTCTGAGCTATTCAAAGCACGTGCAAATAAGGAGCAGTAATTAAAATCTCCTACCTGCAGAGATGCAAACGGGAAGGGGCATCGCTGAGGAGCACAGGGAAGCGGTTGCTGAGGATGCAAAGTGCCAAAGCTCCAAGCTGGAGGCATCCCTGCGGGCGGTGAAGCAGGACACAGCCTGCGAGTACCAGGAGCTGGACATGGAGCTCCCGACCCGCAGGAAGCTGCTGGGGGGTGAGGAGAGCAGGTGGGGGCTGGCAAAACCCTGCAGGATCCTTGCAAGGAAGAAACAGCAACACGTGTCACCTCACAGCTGCCTGATGAGCGTCACCTCTAATGGCAGTAAATCCCACCGAGAGCCATCCTAGGGAGCGGCGCGTCCCAAAGCGCTTTCCAGCACGTACGGACCCAAGTGCCTGACGAAGCCACAAGCTCCTAACGCACTCGGGCATTGGGCTTTCTGCAGAAATAAATGTGATGAGCTGTGCAGCCTCAGGTCTTATCAACCGAAGGCTCAGCTGCAGCCAAAACAACCGGGTTCCTATTCACACGCGAGCCAACGGAGGGGACGGGGGCGATCCCCCAGAGGGATCACATCCCGACCCCATGCTTTGGTGGCAGCAACTCTTCCAGCAGCAGATCCCAATCCAGAAGCAGAGAGCTGGTAACTGGAGGAGGCACCTGCAGCAAAGGCGTTCCCAGCTCTGGGGACACCCGCACTCTCATACCAGCACAGGTGGATACAGTGCTGTGAGTGGGAAGAGCTCCAGTGCCAAACTGGGGTCCTCTACAACCTCCTACAGGTCAAAATACTAAAAATGAAATACTAAAAAAACAGAAAGCGTTTGAAAGGAGGGTCCTCGCTCCACCAGTTCACGTCAGCAGCAGCAGCAGCCTGCTAGCAGCGCACGCAGGGCACATGGGGGGATTTTAAAGCTTTTGGTCCACCCCGCATCGCTTATTCCCTTACCACCATTAAAAAACTTGGTCTTTTTGTCACCTCATGCTACAGGTTTACAAATCGTTTACAAATCGGCTCTTGCCAAGGTTTTCCTGTTCCTCCTGGGCTGCGCAGGTCTGGCAAAGCGATTTTGCCAAGGCAGTGCACAGTTAGCACAGCATAGCACTAAGGAACCACTTGCCTGGAAAGATAACTGGGTTAAAAATACTATGGGACAGAAATTTGTGCTCCTCCAGTGTATGGACACGATTGCAACGAAAAGGTAAAAATCCAAGGGAGCAGAGGAGTCTCACCTAGATCGTCCGATTCCCCTATGATGCTTGTTGTTGCTTTATCTTGTTTCTTCTCTATTTCTCCCCGGTAAATTGACATAGCAAGTCTGAGATGACGTGATACAGCTCTTCTTTTCAGAGTTACAAAACACACAATCATGAGACAATTTATAAAAAAAAATAAACCAAACTCAAACCCAGGCCAAAGCCATGTCTTGTTAGTGTCCCCAAGAGACTGGCTTTTGGAAAACGTGAGGTGCAGAGCTGGTCCCTGGGAAGAGGGAGGGGTGAGGACATCAGGTCACAACATCTCCCCCACCACGCTGCTCCTGTGTCCATCACTCAGCAACCATCACACCCCTGACCTGATCCCCCCCAGACCAGGATGAAGGAGGGAGGGATGCTCAGAATCACCGTGGCACAACAGACCCACTAAAAGTGGCTTCAGCTGGGATAAAAGAACATAACAGGAACAAACCAGGTGATATTTTCGTCCTCTGAAGACTGTGGTAGGCTGGAAAAGGAGGAATTCTCCCATCAAAAAGTTTTTTTTTCTGAAACAGAGACTTGTTTTCTTTTTTTTTAATTGAGATTTTTCCATTAAAAAAAACCCAACAAAGTAGCACCAAAAGGGCTCACTCCCAACATGCTCAGCCTGATTTGAACTATTTGGCTTAACTGAGCTAGCTCAAAACATCGCAGGTTTTTTTTGGATTCCATTCAATAACACATTCAACTGCCTTTTCTCCCTGTCACGTTGGAGAACCTGCAGCCTTATCAACCATCCCTCTCTCTTTCCGGGTCGCCTCCCTGCAAGCCCAGCCTCCTGCAACCCCCCATCCTCCTGCAAACCCCATCCTCGGATTTCTGTCCAAAATGCTCTACAGTCACACCTGGCACCAGTTGACTCATCCAGAGCAGAAAGTGTTTCCTAGAACAACAACGTGGGTGGAAGAGATGCACCCAGAGCACCAAAAAATACATCTACAGCCTGGCGCAACATGGTCTGACACGTGAGGATTGAGGGCGATGGCAAAATTTACTCCAGATCTTCTCGTGCCCCGTTCCCCTAAGGATGCCTGGGAGCCCGGGAGCCGAAGCGTCCCAGCGCTCCCAGATCCCAGCAGCAAAGCTGGTAATTTTGGCTTGCAATTGTAGCCAACCACTGAACAGGGAAGGGGAAAGAAGCGCAGTAAACAAAGCAAAATCATTAGTTGGAAACTTCCACCCTGCCCCTAGAAAAGACGCTGCCCTCCCACACAGGTCCTTCCCGGGACCCGCACGCACATACCAGCGGAGGAGGCGAAGGACCAAGCCTGGCCCTGCCCCACACCAGGTGGGAACCCAACCCCCAGGCTGAGGGATGTGGGACAGGAGACGCCAGTTTTCTGAGGATTTGGCCAATAAGCGCCTGCAAAAAGCTACCGGGTTCCAAGTATCGGTTTCAATTTCAACTAATCAGCAATTCCCCCCAGATAAATTACCACGTTGGAAAACACTCGGATCAGCGACCTGCAGAAAAATCACCTTGAGAAACACATTTGGCCCCACGGATATTCGCCCAGCGTTAAACCGTGTTGCCTTTTTATAGGCAGAACCAACAAAACACGGTCGTTTACCTCTAACCTGCCTGCAAGACTTTGTTCGTTAGTTCCCAGTAAATTCACATTTATTACTGATGGTTTTTATTAAACGGCAGGCTGAATCACATTCTCCTTCAAAGCTCTCACTTGCAAGCTGAGGTACCAGCAAAACGTCAAGACGTCCTTCGAGAGGAAAGAATTTTCCGTTTCCAAAGTCTCAGATCCGATTCATCCATCCTATAAAAAGGGAATGTGCAGTTTTGATCAGTTTTGATCACGTCTCCCGAAAGCAAATCACCCAGCACAGCTCCCCTAATCTTTGTTGCTGTTACTCAAGGCGTAAACACGACCGCTCTGCCTTAACGGCATCCTTCAAGCCTTTAGGGGACAAACGCGCTGCCGCGTTCTCTGGCGAGCACGACATGCTGAGCAGTTCACATTCTTCGCATCACAAACATTTGGTGGAAGTTTCACGCAGCCTCGCCCCATTTTCCACGCAAATAAAAGGAAGAAGGTGCTCCACTGTGGTCAGAGGAAGCACACTTGGGATCTGCTCCCAGTGCATCGCCTGCACCAACCCCTCTCCCACCAGCATCCATGTCCTGCTGCTCCTACAGCAGCAGCTCTGGCCATGCCATCAGGAATTTCGGCTCTTCCTCCGTAGCTTTTCCCAGAAATCGAGGCAGTTTCAGCACTGCTTCGTATCACTGGGGTGGTGGCGTGGGCTACTCCAGCAGCAGAAGGTCCAGGCCCACGACGGCGGCTGGAAGACGTGGATGCGGCTTTGGTGCAGCCGGCACAGGGCTCGGCTGCGGAGGCGCTGGCGCTGGCTACTGGGCTGGTGGGGTCTTCAGGCCACGCACCATCACACCCATCACCGTCAACGAGCAGCTGCTCCAGCCGCTCACATTGGAGCTCGACCCCAACGTGCAAACGGTGAAGTACCAGGAGAAAGAGCAGATCAAGGCCCTCAACAACAAATTTGCTTCTTTCATTGACAAGGTGAGCTGAGAACCCCCTCCCAGTCCCAGTTTGCAGGCACTGGAGTCCACAGGAGGTGCCTAGTGTGGAAAAGGCACGGAACCCGTGTAGGACACGTCATTTGAGACATTGAGGGCAATCTCCTGAGGGTGCCAGCTGAGCACCAAGGGCGTTCTGAGCAACTGGGGAAGCTTCAGTGGACAGGCACCACTGCTCTCATCTCTGCGCCTCACTACAAGGCGGGAATAAGCTAAAACTCGTTTCATCAGCCTCCCAGTCCCTTCCCATTCCTCTCCACTCATCCCACATGTATTGCAAACCTCTCCTTTCTAGAGAGGTTTTGTTTGCTTGGTGCATTTCCACCTGGGTGGCCCAGGACAGAAGCACACGGGAACAGGACACGCTGCACCCGTGTACCAGCAGCAGGAACATGGTTTCCCGGCCGTTGCACAGACACTGGCTCTCCTGAGCTCTTAATCCTCACCTCGTTTCCTATTTTGCTTTCTGGGATTCAGGTTCGATTCCTGGAACAGCAGAACAAGGTGCTGGAGACCAAGTGGAGCTTTCTGCAGGGTCAAAACCACTACAAGAACAGCATCGTGCCCACGTTGGAGGCTTATATCGGTAACTTGAAGAAGCAGCTGGAAGCACTGGGGTGCAGCAGAGCACGGTTAGAAACGGACCTGAAAACAGCACAGCAGGGTTTGGAAAACAACAAGAAAATGTAAGTAAGAAACCGAGAGATGTGAACGCAGGGCTCAAAATGTTCAAAATTTGTAAGCAGGCACAGAGCATGAACTTTCCATGGTAGTAAATGGTTCCCAGAGAATGAATAGGTGGATGGAGAGATCTACCAAGATCTCAGTATATAAAACAAGGTCCCAGCTGACAGAGAGATGGAGGGAACAGAGGACGTGCCTCTTTGAGGTTCTCTTTCTCTCCTTCCTAATCCAAGGAATTGGCATTTAGAAACACTCGGCAGCTATTTGCTGTTGCAGAGGTCAAACGAAAAAACACTTCTGCTGCAAATTTATAAAGACGCAGAAACCTCCCTGAAAACACGTTTGCTTTCCCATGGGCTACGGAACAAGACCAAAGCATCCCAAAACACTGTTTGGGGAGAGGGGGGAAAAAAAAAATACGGAGTTTCACTTCTTGAGAGAAGGCCTGCAGAAACCCAAACAAAGGTGTAATTGCACCGAATTCAAACATCTCCCATTTTCCCACGCAGGTACAAGGATGAGCGCAGCCAGCGGACGAGCACCCAGAGGGAGTTTGTTGCCCTGAAGAAGGTGAGCGAGGGGCTGTTTGAACTCTCCTCCTCAGGTTCAGGTCTTCGGGCCGCACAGGGTGATTTATTCCCCCAAAGCAGCACACGGGACAAGTACAAGCAGGAGCTGGTGCGTGGGTTTGCTCGGACTGAAATCAGCAGCAGCTGCGTAACGGGGCTCTGGCACAGCCACGGCACCAGCAGCGAGAGTCCCTCACCCCAAGGGCAGCCTCGAGCCCGCTCTTGCCAATAACCTTCCTTCTTCTATCCCCAACGCCTCTCCAGGACGCGGACTGGTTTTTCTTAAGCAAAGCAGAGCTGGAAGCCAAGGTGGAAAGCCTGAAAGAAGAGGCTGAATTCCTGAGAATGTTCTACGAGGAGGTAAGAAGCCTTAACGTTGCACCAGCCGTCATTTGCGTTTTCCAGCTGGGTTTTGGAGGGGGAGGAAGGGGGGGCGCAGGGCAGTGGTCACCCCTTGCGGTGAACGATGAGCATCAGCAATTCACGTCTGCGTGGGCACCGCAAAGGGGAACCAAGCAGTGCAATGTGGGTGATACCCCAGCCTGGGGCTGGACTGGGAGCACAGTGGGACCAGTATCTCTCTGACCAGCTCAGCTCCATGTTGCCACCAGGAAATCCACCAGCTGCAGACCCAGATCGCGGATTCCTCATTGGTCGTGCAGATGGGCCACGGCCGAGGCCTTGACTTGGATGGCATTGCTGCGGACATCAAGGCTCGGTACGAGGACGGTGCCCGCAGGAGCCGGGCAGGAGCACAAACGTGGCATGAGAGCAAGGTGAGAACACCGGGCACTGGGAGGATCTGGGACCAGTTTCAAATCCAGAGAAACACCCTCCACTCTCATGATTTGCTCTGATTTCACCCAGAGCACGTGTTTTTGGGATAGGCAACGATGTCTTTGGGGTGTTTTTTTTAGTTTGAGGAGCTGCGAGTCACTGCAGACAGAAATGCTGACAGCCTGCGAGAGGCGAAACCCAGGATAGCTGAGCTGACACGGGCAGTGCAGAGGCTGAACGGAGAAGCCAAGAGCGCCAGGGAGCAGGTGAGCGCAGCCAGGTCTGGTTGTTCCAGCAGGGCACAGAGGGAATTGCTGTTCCTACGAGCTCCCACAGCTGAATTACATGGTGCTGTAGCACCTTGCAAGGGGCATTCATGAGCTGGCTCTGCTGCCCCAGGTAGGGCTACCTGAAAGCCCAACTCATGCAGCACCTGAAGGCAGATGCGGTTACAACACCCCATCCCCTGCCAGCAACGTGGGGGGGGAGGGGGGGGGCACCGAATCTGCATCTCCAGCTGCCTCAAACCCTGCCGGAGGGGATCGTGTCTCCATCTTACTGCTGGGCTGGACGCGCAACCAGGCTTTAAACCCATCTCTTGGTAGCACGTTACGTTTGAAGACGGCAAGGAACAGCCAAGACTGACAGTGTCTCGCTCCCTGTAGCGCTGCAAGCTGGAAGCTGCCGTGGCTGACGCGGAGCAGCGCGGGGAAATGACCCTCAAGGATGCCAAAGCCAAACTGGCCGAGCTGGAGGATGCTCTGCAGAAAGCCAAGGCTGACCTGGCCCGGCAGCTGCGCGAGTACCAGGAGCTGACGAACGTCAAGCTGGCCCTGGACATCGAGATTGTCACCTACAGGAAGCTGCTGGAGGGCGAGGAGAGCAGGTGGGTGACAGACCCCAGCAGGGCCGCACAAGCTGCTCTAGGTGCCTGGGTTGGAAGAAGCAGCAACTGGACGGTGCTGTTGTGGCTGCCACGCTGCACATCACCACACAGCCCCCATGCAGATCAGTTCTCCCCATCAGTCCCGATGGGCCTCCACCAGCACAAACCCACCCAAACCGCCGGTCCTGCTGCCTCCGAATGGTGGGACAGGCTCGGGGGGGGGGGTCAGGCTCACTTTTGAGGCTAAAGGGCTTCGCATGTGAAGCCAGACTGGTAACGTGCAACCCGTTCCCTCTCCCTACAGGCTCTGTGCAGAAGGCTTCCCCGTCAGCATCTGTAAGTTATTCACCTTCTACCAAACCCAGGCATCTTCTGCCTTTTCTCCAGGGAATTCCCTAAGCTGAAACTCAGCTTTGCTCTGCCTTTTGCAGCTGCTTGCAGTTCGCAGGGAGGTCTCCCCTACGGCCCGGAGCCTGGCTTTGCAAGTGCTCACGCATCAGCCAACAGAAACACGTGCTGGACCAGCAGCGCGGCGCTGAGCTGCTGGGACGGCGTTAGCAGCAGGGGCACAAGGAGCTCCCACACGACAGAGGGATCCGTGAGCAAGTCAGCCAGGAGCAGCACGTGAAGCGCCGTAGACAAATGGCAAGGCTGGAAACGAAGCAACGCGCACAGCAACAGCCGAGCCAGCGCACACCCCGCTCCCCAGCACCGCCTGCGCGTGCCCCGTTACGTGGGGGTACAGAAGGCAAAGAGATCTTTTCTGCGCTCACGAGTTTTGCTACTGCTGCCAGGGAACGTAGGAGCCAGAAAGGCTAAACCCCTCCTTGTCGTGCCCCTTGTTCAGACGCCTTTGGTGTAGCTCCCTGATCTTCCCGCTCCTACAGGTTCAAGGACTGAAACAAAGTGGGAGACGGGGCACCTTCCATCTTCACTCGCGCTTTATCCATCCCAGCTGCCCTAGCAGCTCTCACCCTGCACCAACCCAGTCCTACCAGTCAGCCTTTTCGCTACAGATACACCCCAGCAGGAGCAGAGCCCCCCCGCAGCCGCATCGATCTCATCGATTCCTTGCCCCAGGGGGTGGGTTTCAAGGGCTGCTGCTGTCCGAGGGCAGTTTGCTGATGTACTCGCGTTATTACCTGTTTTGAAACCGATCTACAACTTTTCATCTGGGTTTTTCAATGGTCTGGCTCACCCGTTGCCACAAAGGCCATCGTGACCGAAGGGCCGGGGGACCAGGGTCCGCCGGGGGTTGGAAGGGGTCGATCCATTGACCTTAAGGCACAAAGCTCCTCTGCGATCTTGTTCCAGGGGTCCAAACCCAACCTGAAACACGTGAGACCAGCACCAGTTGCCTTCCCAGTCGCCCAGCACCACAAGGGCGCTGAACCTGTAGTTAATTACATCAACCCTGTTTGAAGGGAAAGGGGAAGCAGCGATTTATTTCTGATGACCGTGTATTTTGTCAGCAGCTTTTATTCTCGCTTTAGTCTTGCATCTCCAATAAATTGACATAGCAACTCCGTTACCTACACCCACCTTCGTTTGGGGAAAGGAGGGTTAATTCTTGTCTCTGCTCCTGGATCTCAAATGCCAAAGCTCACAGGGGTCTGCAGCAGGCACAGGTAAGCCCCCCCACCCGACGGGGGCTCTTCCTTCCTAACCCAGACACCCCAATGGTCTCCCACAGCCCCCAGCACATCCATTCTCCATGCACACGAGCAGCCACGCGAGGAGCGGGGTTACAACCTCTCCAGAGCACCACCGAGCTGAAGGCACAGCCCTCTTCTCCCTCACACCTGCGCACGAGGAGCAGGACCCGTTCCACCCAGAGCCGAGCGGTTACGAGAGCTGGCTGCCAGCGAGGCACCAGAAGCGGGTGCTTCCCAGGTCAGGTGTCTTCATTAGGACAGGGTGGAGCCCCAAATGGGTTTTCCCCCCCCAGGAAAACCAACGCAACAAAAACATTTAGAAGGCACTGACTAAGCAAAGATGCTCCAGCAATTTGCATAAAGCTAACTGAAACTTTTCATTACTACCATTGATCGCTAGATCCCCTTAAAACCGTCACCAACTGCCTCGGCTTGCCTGGCAGCTCTGCGTGGTTTGACACCCCCTCGTCCTTCCCCTCACCCTGGCGCTCACTCAGCTCACTGCAGGACCCCCCCTGAGCAGACCCGGCTCCCAGCCCATGCCATGAACCCCTTCCCAGGCTGGAGCTGCCCCAAGCACAAAGTCCCACCACCTCCCGCTGGAGGAACCTCTTCTCATCCCCACTCTGTGGGGTGTTGCCCTTTATAACCTCATCAAGCCAATTAGGCTTCCCATCAAGCCAATTAGGCATCTCAGGTGGAAGCCCTCCCAGGACTGGAGTTGTCTCCCCCCTCCCACCTTATCCTCCCTGCCCAGTAGAGCTGGGGACTCAGCCCAGCCCATACTGGTTTCGTGCTGTTTAATTCCTTTTAAACAGAAGATGAAAATCTCAATCAACCTCGGAGCGGGGTTTTGGCCTTAGTAGTTACTGAAAAAGTGATGGGAACTGAAGCAAACGCAGCTTAAACACGGGGGGACTGAAGAACGCTCCCCACCATCTGCAGCTTCCTTCCCAGGCCGGGTTGCACCCAAGCCCTCACCCCTCCTCTGCCTCAGTTTCCCCGTTAGAGCAGAACAGAACTTACCTCCTTTGTAAAACCCTCCTGCCATCCGCGGGCGATGAAAGCGCGCTGCCAGCGACCTGGGTTATCACATAGCACACCGCCAGCCTCGCACCCCAGCGCTGGCAGCGGGGGGTACAGCGATGCCGTGGGGGGAGGCGGATGGAGCAAAGGAACCACCCAGGAGGGGCCAGCAGGAACACAGTGGGGCACTTAACCGGAGAGAAAATCAGGACAGCTCATGAGGTGGGGGGAAATGCAGAGGCTGGGAGCAAGCAGAGGCGGCAGAAATAACTCGAAGAAGCATTACTTAAAGTATTAGATAAAAAACGTAAAAATTATACATAAATAAGGTGTAATTATTGTGCACTTTAGCCTGCAGAGAGCAAGAGGCAGAAGCTGAAGTGCTCTGAGCCTTGGCAGGGAGAACAGGCTTTACACCTGCGTGGGAACCAGCAATGCCACAAGAAGGAGAGAAGGAACATCGCAGCTTTTATGAGCTCAGGAAGCAGCAAGGTTTGCTGGCAGAGCTGGCTGGGGGAGAGGAAATATTACTGATGGCCCAAACACAACCAGCTGGGCATCTCTAATGCCTGTGAGCGACCTCCCCAGCTGTTAGACCCTCACCGGGGCAGAGCTGCTCGGGTATTTCACTGATAACAGCCAAGGGCTTTGGGATGGTCCAGTGATGAAGGCAACGGATACGGAGCTGTACTGAGGAAGGCACAGAGGGATGCGCTCCCGATGTGCAGCGCTACCTGCCCAAACCATAACAGGAGCGAAAATGGGGCTGGGATGTCCCAGCCTTACCCTGCCCCGAAGCATGAGCAGAACAGTGTCCCTCGGGTGGCCCCAGGGGGGGCACAGGCTGGCCCATTCGAGGAGGGATTGTCCTCTGCAATCGCCCTTTGCTCTCTGCTGGGCTCCATCTTCCCGTCAGCTCGCATTTGCCAAGCTAAGAGGCCTCCAGCTTCCCCTGCACTCTGCGACCCCAAACTGGGCAGCTCCCCCCGGGACCCACAGCTGCTCACCGGGTCCCCGGCAGCCAGACCAGGCGCGTTCCTGGCCCCACACCGACACGAACACCCTTGGCCTGGGTGGGATTTCACGCACATTTCATGCATGAAATTTTTCTTATTATTTTTCTTAGCCACTGCTGCAAAGCAGGGAGGCCAAAATATACTGCTTTCTGCGTCGTGTTACGGCTTTTTCTACCTTTCCGTACCTCAAAGCCCATGTGCCGCCATCGTGGTTCTTTTTGTGCCGCTGTTCTCCCCAGCAGCGACACCCAGCCCACCAGCGCAGGCAGTGGGAGAAGTCTGGCACCCAGGAGGCTCAGCCCCGGCGAGGAGGGGTGGGCGACGAGGAGGGGTGGGTGACGAGGAGGGGTGGGCAACGAGGAGGGGTGGGCGACAGCTGGCAGCACCCCAGCAGCTCAGTGCCGCCCAGCCCATCAGTGGGGGGAGGGGGCTCGGCAGTGGGCAGCAGCTCGGTGTCTCAGTCACGGCTGTCTCGCTTCTCTAGAAGTGCTAAAATCTCCGCTGTTGCAAAGCTGCTTCTGGTACTTCCCCTGAATCCAACCTGAAGAAACTGACAGCCAACAAGGCACCGAGAAAGCTGCTTTTACACCAGCCCAGGGCACTTTGCCTTCGCACCGCCAGCGACCCGTCTAAGCAGAGATTCAATTTCAACCAGCTCCACTCATCAGCCCAGGCGGAGCCAAGGCTGGACCCCAAGGAAAGCACAAAGCACCGAGTCCCTCCGCCTCCACGGGCTCACAAAGCTCCTTCCCGCGGTTCCCCGAAGCGCGCAGACCCTCCTTCCCCAGCATCACTACGCCCCGTGTCGTTCCGCGGACGTGGCAAAGCCGCAGCCACGCAGCCGGCACGTGCTCCTTGCCAGGCCAGCGCTGCACGCCCGACAGCCACGAATTCGGGGGGCTGCGATGGAGCCCTGCTAATGTACTGCCAAGACCACCCCACAGCTCCTCACCAAGCGCTGCAAAGCCGGGCAAAGGACAGCAACGCCTGCCAAAAACATCTGGGCAATGTCTGTCCTTGGGCTCTTCGTTCCCATTAACTTCAAGGGATTTTTTTTTTTCGTTTTGGTTTTCTGGCTGCAACGTAGAAGCCACGAGGTGGGTGTGCTGGCTCTGCTGGGCAGCCTGGCTTCCTCCCCTCCTGGCCACTAGCGCTGCACGTGTAGTAAAGCCATCGGCAGGCTCAGCACCGTGCTCGCTTGGGGTGAGGTGCTGGGCCGTGCTGGAACGGGGTCTGGGTAGTGCACAGGCAGGTGAAGCATCCTTCAGGGATGCCATCCTCATCCTGGAGGGAAAAGCTTTTCTCAGTGGCTACAAAAACTCTGCCTGGCCCCAGCCCCGCTGTGGCGATGCCTTCTGTGGCAGCAGCTCCCGCAAGGGCTCGCCCCACATCTTGGGGGGGGGAGGGGGAGCAAGCGCAAACCACCCATGGGGTGAGCCCTTCTTACCCCACAGCATCCCAAAAGGAGCAGCAATGAGTCGTCTCCACGCAGGAAGGCTCAGATTCGCCTCTCCAAGCTCTGGCCACCTGCAGGAGAGGTGTCTCCTCCAGCATGTAGCTCCTCTGCGTGGGGGGAGACGGTGCTCGGAGAGGGACTGGTTCCAGCCCTGATCAGGAGCTGGGCTCAGGCAAAGTGCTGGAACAAAACCAGTCCCGTCCCCTCACTGGCCAGACTCGGTGCAGAGCTGGCAAGGTAACATTCACCCGGGAATGAGACTGCAGGCAGCAAACCCTACACCCTGACCCCGAGCACAGCGTGGCACTGCTGCAGGGGACACAGCCAGGAGCAGGCTCTGGAGGCAGCAGGAAGGGGGTGACATCGGGATTTAACCCCGGGCAGCGCAGACAAGGAACTCGGCTGGGACTGAGGAAGCATGCAATAGGGAAACTTTATTAACGGCCTCACGACAAACTCTGAGACCACAAAGGCATAAAAAGTCAACCAAAGATACACTGCTAGGACATGGCTGAGCACGCAACACGGCAATTCTGTGCAGTTTCTTGGAGTTATTTATCTAGCAATTCTTCCTACTGCAGTAAGGACCTAACTATTTCCCTGGCGTGTTTAAGTTGAAGACCCATTTTGGCAGGAACAAGTGGTTATTGTAATGATGCATCAACAAAACACGCTTTTCCTCGCTGTGGTACAGACACCAGATATCACTACACTATCACAGATACACCTTGAAATACAGGGTGGTAATCAGAGACACCCAGGGATGGGGAATGTTACCTCCTGTTTTAATGTGCTACTTATCATTCTAAGCAGCTTCGTATCCCTTAAGCTTCGGGCTTCTCTTAAGGAGAGGGGATAGGTGGGGGAGCTTATTTATGAGTTACTTTCCTATAAAGAGCCTGCAAGTAAATTTCTCTGCGTTGCCTTCGGTGAGAAACCAGCTTCATTTGGAGGAAAATGGTTGAATTCCATTTCTGAGCCCATTTCCAAAGAAAATAAGGAGAGGCCCCAAACAGTTTCACTGTTTACTTCTTGGTATACTTTAAGAAAAGAAACCCAGGCTGAAATCTTAACAGGGGTTGGCCTTCTCTGAGAAGCCTAAGGGAGTAAAGTCTTCCAAATCATATTAAGAGGGAGATAGATAATCTGCTGGTCTCTTTTGCAAAACCACAGCAAGAAATGTGGAATAGCTTGCCACTCAAATGATTACTTTGCCTTTCAAAGGGTGAAATCCAGCCCTGAGCAGGGGGTACCAAGCACACAAGTAACAAAAGCGTTATCCCGCCTGCTTCACTGGATAAATTTCACCCTACAGGCTTGAACCTGCTCTCAGTGGAATGCTTCCCGCTAAGTTCAACAGTGCAGGATCAAGCCTTAGGCAGGAGATGGCAGGGTCAGGTACTCTGGTGTGTCTTATTCCAATTCGTTCATCACTGCAGAAATGTTGCAGCCAATCTGTCTTTTATAAAAGGCAACATGACTTTTCTTTTTAAGGTTTCCCTCCTCCCATGTAATGGGTACCGCTGCTCTCCGCGCCTGTAGTTACTTCCTGAAGCTTCTCCTGCTGGACGAGGTTGTGGTGACGGTGTAGGATTTGGAGCCACCCCCAGAGGAGAAGCCAAGCGCCCCGCTGCCCATGCCCGCTCCCAGGCTAAGGCCTCCTCCGATTCCTCCTCCCAGGAGTCCACTGGAACTGGAATAGCCACCTCCACCGCTGGAGCTGACCACGGCTGTGGCACAGAGAGAAGGAAACGAAATGTGAGCACCAGGGAACTTCAACCCCAGCTTGGCACTCCCACAAAAAGGGCATTTTTAAATTGCAGCAGCCAGATGAAAACTCTCTACGATCTCCCGCAAAATGCAAGGCCTGGGACACTAATTCCTTTCACATTTTGGCCCAGAGCATTTGTTCTCTGTGCTAAGCCAGGTGCACGTGAGGGCTGAGCAATCCATCCCCTTCTCCATCACTCGCTCTGGCTCAGGACCACCTGCAGCTCAGAGAACCCCGTATCATAAACACACCCAGCTCATCTCCGGGTGCACCCAAGAGGCCGTGGGCATGCGGCTCCACCAGCTATCGGCAGCAAAGAAGTGGATGAAAAGTAGAGCCAACTGGTTCAGAGCTGCAGACAGCTTCCCTGAGCCACCAGCACCTGCCCAGCGTCCAGGCACGGTGACCTCTCGATGCCTCCCAAGCTGGAAAGACACCCTCTAACGTCACCTTTGCGCCAACCTCCGATTCAGGCAAGGCGTTTTGTTATTAATACATTTTTCTCTGTCCAAAAATGGAAGGAAAGAAAGATCAGGATTCTCCCAAGTTAAATTTCTAACAGGTGAGTTCGAGCTGAAGTCCACCACGGAGCCAAGAGCACGATCGATTTCTGTCTCGGGGCTCTCCTGCTCGGGAAGGGGGTTAACAGGAGCTAAAGGCAGGGCACGGCGAGGCTCCACCACACGGACCCAGCTGGTCCCCACCTGCATTTTCTATAGGTGTATAAAACACACACGCTACCTGTGCACAACTGTTACAAATCCTAAAATCAACTCACAGATATTGACGCTGCCAACTCCATCACCAGCCAACCTGTTGGGGAAGAAAAACACAAAGGCAAAAAGGAAAAGGACGGGTGAGACTCTGCATTACTCAGTGCTCCCCCAGGGCCTCAGCGCTGAGCATGAAGACAATGGCAGTGAGTTATTATTGCTGTTGTAAATAATTCAGACAAGATAAGTGTGCCATCCAGCGCTTTGTTCTGGCCCTACATTTACAAGCTCTGTTATCACCCCGGGGGCAGCTGAAAGAGCGTGGAAGCTCTGTCCTAATTCCATGGGGATCTGAGCCACTTGGAAATTCTCTGCCACAGTATTGAATATATGATGGAAAACAACTTTTTTCCCCTTTGCCTATTTTCACCATAAGTATCGAATTTTCCCCAGAATTTGCCTCTTCAGCCAACGTGTTTTCAAGACCGAAACTCAAGTTTCAAATGCAAGGTTTCCTCTTCTGCATTTCCTTGCAGAAACTGGAATTAGGCCCTCACAGTGTCCCCAAGCAAAGGGAACAAAGGGCTGGACCCTTCCCCACGTAAAGCCCACCAAGTTGCCCCCACCTGCTCTCCTCGCCCTCCAGCAGCTTCCTGTAGGTCGCGATCTCGATGT
>JAVJGJ010000039.1:4811339-4823307 GCA_035590215.1 Microhierax caerulescens | reverse complement strand
CTGTGGCAGGACTGGTCCTGTCCCCACTCCCTCAAGGCTCCTCCAGGACCGGTCCCGTCCCCGCTCCCTCAAGGCTCCTCCAGGACCGGTCCCGTCCCCGCTCCCTCAAGGCTCCTCCAGGACCGGTCCCATCCCCGCTCCCTCAAGGCTCCTCCAGGACCGGTCCCGTCCCCGCTCCCTCAAGGCTCCTCCGTTCCTCTGCGCTTGCCTAAATGGACGTTGAATTAAGAAGAGGGGGAATACGCGTTGATTTTTCACTCTCTTGCAGAGCAGGCAGCTAGCTCCCTGGAAAACAGCAGAAAAGAGATAAGGGGCCTGAGCATCACGTCCAGCCTAGTTTAATATAAACCAAAGCCAGCTGCAGCCTTGGACACACGCCGTACTCTGCCAGCAGCACCCAGCGAGCCTGTGCCACGCAGGGCAAGCAGGGCAGCACACAGGCAATGCCGAGCTATCCCCGGGCACCGCGGGTTTGCTTTCTCTCTCCTGTTATAGCACTAAAATAAAGGCGGGTTAGGTGGGCTGCACCCTGCACGTGGAAATACCCAACATGCCCGTCCACATTCAAGAGGAAACACGACAGGTGTCTGCTTAAATTCATAGGTTCCTATGCAGAAGAGGCAGTGACAAAAATGAATTTTTATGGGCTTTCTGCATTTTCAAATGAAGGGACAGGTCTCTCTACCACAGGTTTACTGTCAGGTGTAAATCCCCCGTGAGATTTCAAGGTCTGGCCTGAATGTGTCACCCTTTGGCTTTTCCCCTCACCGGGACAGCAGGACAGGGCTGGCGACGTACGTATTCCTGCCACAGCCTATTCAAAGTATGTGCTTCCTTCTTTGTGGGAGGAATACGAGTTGGCTGGAAATCACAGCTGCTAAAAGGAAATTCTCTTTTTGAAGGAAGGAAAAGGGGAGGACTGAGCCAGACAGAGGCATATGAGGCAAGATTCCTCCCTGCCCCGCAAGCCGGCTCAGCTTCCACCAGCAAAAAAAAATAACCTGTTCAGTGTAAAGTGAACGCACGTGCTATGCACACCCAGCTACGCTTGACCTGATGCCTGACGTAGAGAGGCTAGGGTTCCTTCCATCCATCCATCACTAGCAACAAGGCAGAAGCCTCCAGCTGCTTTGCATGCAGCTCCAGATGAGTTCACGGAGAGAGGCAGGCTGCTCTCCCGCAACTCCTTCTGCGTCGTCTTGCAATGACAGGGATTGAATCCGAGCGTGTGATCTAGGAGTCAAGAACAACTCCCACCGAGGTAAGCCCCAGCTGCTGGAGTTCATCAGGTTGCATTCCAGCCTCAACCCCTTTGTACCAGCGGACAGGGATTTTTTTTTTACACACCATCACACGCGAACCAGAAGGCAATCCAGCCGGGTAAAATACAAGCCTGCTGTCAGATAAACTATCATAAAGGCGAAGATGTTCTCAGCAGCCTTGGCAGAAACACCAGTTCAGCAGTAAGAACCAAACTTCACCCTGGTTTTGCACTATCAAGGCCCAGATCAATGAAAAGCCATTTTCTAATCTTAATTACTGCCATGCAGCACCACTGATTTTAGGTAAGCATGGGTCTGTCTTCCATTCAAACTCCAAGCTTTCTTTTCTGTACCATTAGCAACCCAGCTGATGCAGCAGAGACTCAAGAAAGCCTCGTTCACCTTGCTGCTACGTGCTCCCCAGCTCCCAGTGTCCCAGAGCCGGTTTAGACCCCTTGCATCCTGCAAAGCGAACGTTCCCCGTTGAAATCCGGTTTCGAGTCAGGTTAAGTCCGAGCAGGATCCAGGAATCCAGAGACGACAAGAGCAGTTTGCTTGTGTTGTTGGGATGCCATGGTAATGCTGCACACTTGCACAACGACGCAGGCTGGTAAATACTTCCAAGCCCGTGTGAATGACCCTCAGGGACTCAGGTTTGGTAACACAGAAGACACTGTATCAGCTGGTTAAACACCCTCTCGGGGAACTGAATGCTTTGACGTTGCTGTTGTTTGCTGTGCTTGGTGCCACAGAAGCCAGCCCGGTCCCTGCACCCCCAGGAACAGCCCCTCGCTGTGCACCAGCGCTCGCAAAGCCAACGCAAGAGTCACAAACCATAAATCCCTTCACAAACCCTCGGGGAAAATGAAGCAAGCTCTCAATTCTAGCCACTTCAATTGTCAGAAAGTGTGTGTGTGTGTGTGTGTGTGGAGGATCAAATATGGTCATGTCCTAATGGAAGAGGGAAAAAAACCTCTGCAGGCAAACAAAATTGTGTGTAAAGAACATGTTACTGCGCTGATCAGTGTCAGTCTCTTGTTCCCACATCTGCTGTCGATATCCCATGGGATATCTCCTGCTGTCTGTTTAGATTGCAATGTTTGGACTGAACGCTGTCTGGAGCAGGGAGTGCCCTTGGGTTCTGTGTTTGCACAGTGCACTCCTTGGTTGTGGTTACTGCTCCGAAGGGCTTCGGCAGTGAGTCATACATTCACTGCCGTCCTACCGACAAGCAGTGTTTTGGTGGTCTCACGACTGGGGTATCGCAAGAGCGGGATGGGGCACGGATGGGGCTCTTGGAATGACATTCTCAAGCTGTTACTCCTGTGAACAACACCCAAAAGCAATGCCAACACGGCAACACTGCCACCAGCACCTGCCACCATAAAACTGCCGTGCTGAAGGTTCCCCCCGTGCTGCAATCACAGCTCCCCCCTTTCAGGATCTAAGGAGCCTCATTCAACATTTCTAGCTCATCAATAATTCCTGCAAATATAGAGATTGTTCCAGAGGGAACTTGTTCTCTCACTGTCCCGAACGCAGGCACCTTATGTCAACAACGTGATGCACAAATGAGCCACGTTAGGATGTGGTGGCCATCTACCATGAAGTTTTATTGACTTTAGTCCCACTTCCTGTGTCACCTGGGCTATAAAGCTCAACATGATGACGCAGCTCTTCAGCCTAGTATCTCAATGACAGGAAAATGGCTTTTCCAGAAAGGCCACGGCTGGCTGATCTGAAGGATCATTTGTTCTAAAGGTTGGTACCTTGGTACGGTTCATTGCCTTGCAACAGGAACCCTCCTACTATAATCAGAGCCTGACATCTCATTTGAAGTTGTTTAATTGGTGTCTTTAGTTTCTTTCTTTCTTAACTGGTTTTCTAGTTAAATGCACTTCTGAAGCGCTTAAATGACTCTCCTGAACCTGGTTCAAGATTCCCCTATTAATGTTAAGTCACTACTCTCTTGGTCTTACTTCGGATGAACTGAGTGGGCTGAAATCATCACATATTTCATGAACAAGTGGCTTTTCTGAGGACTGGAAATCCCTTCTGTGGCCTCTCTGCCCCAGTGCCCTCGGCACACACATCGGCATCGTCTGCACCGTGACTTCACGCAGTTTTACACACTGAAACCTCATTCTGCTCCCCAGCTCTCAGAGCCCTGCAGCTGTAACGGCCTCAGGTCTCACACGACGGGTCTCACCTAAACTTACACTCCTTTTTGCAGCACAGAACAGCCTCAGTATTCAAGGGCCATCACAGAGGACCAGTAGGAATACTGGACACGCAGCCTGCCGGGGTCAGCTTGCCAGCTGCTGCAGGGCAGAGGCAGCTCCGCATTTCACAAGGCTTCCAGCGAGCTCCTGTCCCCCCAGCAGCTGCATCTCACCTTTCCTCCTGCCTCTGCTGAGGATGGGAAGCTCTCGGCTCAGCTCCGCGCTGCCTGGCCGCTCCGGGGAAGCTGCCTGTTGCTGGCTGTGTAATCCACTGCCGAAAAGCTCGGCTTCTGGAGCTCAGAATTGGCCGTTCTTGTTTCTGTGAGCTGAAACCCCCAAAGAACATCGGTCTAAACGCCGCGGTGTTTAGACAACAGCACAAACCCCCTGGCCAGCACCTCCAGAACAACTTGGACCCCAAAGGAGTTGCTCCTGCTGGTGTCTCCCCACCTCTAGCCTTTTTCAGCTGCTCAGCACAGCGATGTAGCTCCCCACGGATGGAGCCCCACGCGCCTCCTTGTCCTGTTCACAGAAGGAGCGTTTACACCCCACGTTTTGGCTGCAGCAATGGGAACCTCCGCTCATTGCCACGAGCTCCTGGACAAACAAGCAAAGCCAGCCCACGCTGATGGGCTGCGGGATCCTTCCCGGGGACACGGCGTGTGGCGGGGCACCAGCTCATCAGAAAAACTCTCTGTGCCTGACGCACGGTAGAGGCATTCAAGCTATGGACTTTCCCCCCCTCCAGCCTATTTTACATGCACCTAAAGCTGGCTTTTTCCCCTCTCCCCCAAATTACAAGATCTTATGATCACAAGAAATCATGAAGGAATAACTATAAATATAGTTATAATTATGTATAATCATAATTACATGGATAATTTTTACATGAAAGTTGAGAGTCACTCCCACAGCTGAAGCCTTAAGGAAAACAAATAAACAAACAAACAAATTAAAACATTACAGTTCTCAGAGCTGAGGTGAAATTGCCAGCCCTGCTAACGCTGGGCTCAGTTTTTCTGGAAACAGCACGTCTCAGGAGAGAATGGAAAATCCATGTTCTGTCCCCACAAAATCACACACGACTTTTGAGTCCTGCCCATTGAATCTGTTCGGTTTCCTAACAGCTGATCTGATCTAACCTCTGCGGATACTCTCACACTACGGCGCAGGCAAGCCGGGTCAGATTAGAGTCCATCTATCTCAATACACACTGGCCAACCCCAAAATACAGGGCAATTAGAAAGTGATCCTTCCTCTGGCCACCTTCTTCAGCCATCAGCTGTTTAACCCTTCCCAAGTTGGAAGCTGCATCCTAACCAGCAGCATTTAACTGCTGCTGCTGCTCCTCTCTCCCCTGGTCCACTCTGGTTAAACTCATCCCTGCTTACTGCAGCCTGCGGCGGCGAGATTGCATGTGGCGTGAGAAGATCTTCCTGTGTTCCTGTTTTAATTAACTCAATTGCAAACTAATGCGTCCCATTCAGAGCAGATGGAGACTGTGAAGTCATTTCACGGCAGTCAAGCGAACGCCACCAGCTTATAGCAGCTGAAATAAAACTAGTGCAACAGTACTCAGCGTTATTGCAGGAGCCTGCAGGCCTGATTCACGCCTAGGTTAAGGGATAATGAGTGGAGCAAGGAAGGAGAGAAACAATCTAGCACAGTCACCAATGAGAAATGCTCTTATCAGAATTGTTTCATCTGATGCAGCTTGGGCAGAGTCAATGGCACGATGCCACTTTACACCAACTAATCCTCCATCTCCGAGTCCAGGAAGGATTAAGGACTGACTTCCCCCAAAATACTAAGCATTCAACACGGCAGCCATCCTAATTCAGTCGTGTTTGTACAGCCCTTGGCGCAACATTAATTGTGGACAATGACTGGGTTTCTTAATAGCTACCACAAATAACCATCTTCACCCTGGTGACTACATGGGAACAAAGATGCTCTGCAACCTCTGACCCCCATTACAAATTCCAAGATCTTTTGCAAAATCAAAGCTGTCCAAACAGACCTGTTGCCCAATAAATGCTCCTAAGGAAGAAAAACAACAAAGAAAAACACAGAACTGTATGCGGTGTTTTAGAGATAAACTATCCTGCAGGCAGGAAGTAGGTGGGAGAGGCAGGAGTAAAACCCGTAGTGCCTCCCTCCACTCCCTACGCACGGGGCGACACGTTACCAAACCTGTGGCTGCAAACATTCCTTTGCATCTTCAGGCCATGGGATTGCAAAAATTCCATCAGATTCAGTGTAAACTGTCCTCCTGCTGCAGAGGGTGGTTTGTACCAGCCAGGGTTTCCAGAGACGGTTTCTCCCAGACAAGCACTGAGGATGTCAGCAGCAGGGACGTTCTCCTTTAACACATTCAAACTTGTAAAAGTGGGAGCTTGCAGGGTCTACCAAAACAGCTCAGCTCAACCTGGGAGCACACGAACGATTGTGTGAAAAGCAGAGGGGCTAAACCAAAGAGGTGTGTGACCTCCTCCCAGATGAGTCACTGTCAGAAAAGAAGGGCAAAAAAAATTCAAATTATTAATTTGCTACAGGTATTTTATTATGGCTATAATCACCACGCTGAGATGGTTATCTCTGCTTACAGAGGGGCCAATTCAGCTCTCAGGGAGACAAGGGTTTGTTTCCTACAATTGCAAACAAAGGAAATACAGAAACAAGGAGCATCGTGCTCCCGAGATGTGGGCTTCGGTACTTCCCACCCGTCTGCAGCTGCACCAGCCAGGTACGGCATCTCAGTGTTTATTTATCAGCCAGCAAGGCACCCGGCTTCAGCGCCCAGCTTTTAAGCCAAATACAAGAGAGCTGGAAGCTTCCAAACACAAGCCAAAAAGAAGGTGCAAGCTCCCCCCCTCCCTTTGGTCTTCTTGGGACTTGGTATCAGGTGCTACAGTGTGAGCAAAGGACACAGCCGCAGCCCCGGACTGATGGGGAGCCAAGCCCTGGGTGCTGATAGCAGCAGAGGGTGTGGTGGGTCTGCGTCAGGCACCATCATAATCAATACATTCAACGATGACAATAATAATTAATTATAATTGCCTTGCACCTGCCCACATTGAATGAATCTTTCCGGGTCTGTGGGAGGGGAGGGAAGATCAGGTCCAGCACGGCGCGGAGCTGGGGCTACCCACAGCCATGCCTGCTGCTCGGAGAAAACTCCTCCAGCCCCCGCACCCAACTACCTGCTCCTTACACCCGCCAGCACCCCAAAGCCACCTCCAGCCACCAGCTCCACTTGTGGTAGGTTTCCACGTTACACAAGGACAGTGTGGGAGGAGAGAGGCTTGGCAGGAAACGGAGAAGAGGAAAAAATAGTGCCAAGAGCGAGAACAGCTCTGCATAACGCTGAGGATGCTTCCTCCACGCGTACCGTGGGCTGCAAAGGGGAAGAGCTTTACCCGGTACGGAAAAAGGTGTGAGGACCTTTCGAGGCAGGACCGAGCTTCCAGCTTACTGCATTCGCCAGGCGTGCAGCAGGCATGAATCAGTCGCGCAGAATTTGACCCCAGGAATTAAAAATCAGGATGAATCAGAGATCTGGTACCTGATTTAACAGGGATTACAGGCTCGCTCCTGGGCTTAGTGCTGGGGTGGCCCCGTGTCGCGCACACGTGGCGTTGCGTGGGGCCGTCACACGGGCACGCGCAGCCCCAACATGCCACCTCACGACTCCTCGCACAGCCGAGAAAAAGCAAAGCAAGCGGGCGATGCCTCCCTCTGCCTCAAGGTGCTGACTCGGGCCCGCGCCTGCACCCTGTGCGCCCTACGAACCCGCTGAGCTACGCCAAGGGGCACACCGTTCGCTGCCAGAATTTCCCATGCAGACATGTCGAGACGGCGGACGGCTCCCGACCGCTCGCCGCACCGCTCGGAGGCGGCTGCAGGAGTTAACCGGCCCCTGGGGTTAACCCAGCACCAAACCCACGCAGGCAGCAAGGGCCCCCCTGCAGCAGCTCGAGCAGGGCCAGGCTGTGCCCTGCCCCTCTCCCCCCGGGCTGCGGAGGGGTTGGATTGCATCCTTTAGGAAATATGCAGCGCCATAAACTGCCCCAGGAAAGCCATGGTGAGGCGTAGGCATGGCCAAACGCCTGCTTTGCATTTATTTCAGAAAGGTGTTGGTGGCACAAGGCGAAAAGTGGGAGACTGAGATCCAAATCCACCTAAGTGTCCCGGAGAAAAATAAAATGAGACCTTCTGCCTGATGATTTGGGCACGTGGCCTCCGAAAAGCATGGGCACAAGGCAGCTGCAAGTGAGGGGGCATGGAGGCACTGGTTCTCCAGCTCGAGGAGCTCCCACCCCATCTTTGTGGGATCCCATGGCAAAACGTCCCTCAGTTTGTCCTAACAGAGCTGCTGCATCGAGCAGTGACGCCGTCCCCTTCTCCCATTCCCACTCTCACCATGTCCTTGCCCCCAGCTTGTGGCTCCCACCTGATGACAAACGCAGCAAAAGCCCAAATCCCTGTCCTCACTAAGAAAAAATACACCAAAGACATCCTACCCAATGTGCCATCCCTCAGATTTCTGGGCTCACTCCCACTACACTAATTTTAGGAGAGAAGCTGCTGCAGGCTGCGATTGCTCTGATCAGCCCCCAATCCCCACCTCGGTGCAAAATGATCTGTTTCTGCAATTCCCAATGCAAACCTTCTATCACCAACTATCACCTTGATGTCTTAGGTCTTTTTCCCCCCCAAAAAAAAAGATCCCAGCGTATTTTGGCCTCAGAACTTGCATGTTGCAAAACAGGTAGATGGCCTCATAAATATCCAGGCAACCTCATTAAGAGCTGAAGGTTCACGGTACCCACTGAAACACAATACATCATTATTTATGCTGCAAACCATGTGAGAATGACACACAATGCAGAAACAAAATGCCTAATTAAAAGTGACACAAGAGCACAGAGCCAGATTGTAATCAGAGTGGTGGATACTGGGTGCTGTCTAAAAGGAATGAAGTCATTTGTTCAAGTGTGGATTGAGAAACACTAAGCAGTAAATCCTCACATTGTGTGTCTCATTTATGCTCTTTTTATAAGCAGGGATGTTGAGAAAGGAGAAGCCATTTGCCAAGGTAACAGGACAGGTTATTAGAAAGGGAACTGGCAACCTTCAGGCTCCCAGCACAGCTCGGAAGAGTGGGCTCAACACAAGGACAAGCGGGGATGATGGACAGCTGAGAGCGCACAGAGGTTCACAGCCTTCGGGACAGCCTTCGACTGAGAAAATAAAGCAGCGGCTTCTAAGATGAAGCAGAGTCCCTTTATTTGGGAGATGATATGGTGCATCTGCCTCGGGCAGATCTAGTGTCCAGCGGCTGCTTCCCCAGCCCCAGGCACAGACCGTATCACCCAGCCCCCTCGTACAGTGGGAAGGGGAGAGCCTAGAGCATCCCAGCAGAAACAAGTGATGTCACCACCACTTAATTAGTCTCATTTTTTTCAATACCTGAAATTTCCTGGAAACTACGTGAGCAAAAGCGCAGCAGATGGGTTGGAAACCTTCCTAAGTGTGAAGCAGATGTAGGCACGTCCCATCCTGCCTTCCAAACCCTTCTATAAATTCTTTGCAAGTGATGTCTATATGGGGGAAGCGATTTAGATGGCTGTGTTTTAGCTACTTTCACCCAGAAATCAAAAAGGAGGAAGGAGGGAAAGGGGCTGGCAGGAGGAAGGGGCTGTGGATGGCTCTGGGCAGGCACATAAAGGAATGGAAGGAGGAGGTGAGAATGGAAATGGGACCCTAAAAGGGTGGATGAGCACAGTAAGGAGTAAGTGGGACAGAAGGAAAGAGCAGGGATGGAGGGGAGCTAGAGAAGGCTGCAGAGCTGTTCACAAGCACCCCCCAAACCAGGGTCCACAAAGATCCACGGTCTGGAGTGAAATTCTCCCCTCCCCAGCCACAGTGCCCCGATGCCATCATGGGCAGGGTGGCCACAGCGCTTCCCTCAGTGCCCACCCACCGTCCCCCGGAGCTGGAGGGGGTCAGACAAGGAGAGCAATGGTAAACCACAAGCGTGCCCAAATTAGCATGCAGCCCTGTGGTCACTGGCATGTCCCTGGCCGTCCTACCACAGCACTGGTCTGGGCATGCCTCCAGCCCAGCCCAGCACCGTCCCTTCTCCACTGGGCACTGCAGAGATGGGCTGAGAACAGAGCTCAACTCGGCCGTCTCTGCAATCAAATCCCACCACAAACGCAGCTCCGGGCAGCGCTGCTGGCTGGTGACCCTGTACACCGACCCTGTCTCCAGCCTACACCACAGAGCAGGGAAATGCCTCTCCTGTCACAGGACGAGGGCCAGCAGCTAAATTTAACACCAGCAAATCACACATTCAACAAAACAGGCCCTCTTCTTTTTAATTTATTTTTTTGGTTTTTTTTTAGACCTGAAGTGAACTCGGTGGACTGAACCTGGCTCTCTGGAACCTGCAGCTGGTCTGCCTCGTCCTACCTGTGGCCACGGTATCAGCCATTCTCCTGCGATGCGTCATTTGGCTTCGCACACAGCTCCCGCTCCAGACGCTCCTCGCGTGCCTGACGAGGTTTAAGTCAGTCCTGCTGACCCACTCGTTACCGCCGCAGCTCTGCATCCCTCAGCCCGTCTCTGTCTTGCTTAATCATTCAGATTCCTTGGGGCAAATGCTGATTCGTTGTTTACGCTTCATACGTTACCCATACTTAATAAACAGCAATTACTTATGGAACCTTGATAAATAAATTATTCTACTACGCATACGCGTATTGAGCCAATAACCCTAAAAGGTGATTTTCCAGCTGGCCAGGATAAATCACCGTATGTCAAGAGAAGGGTGACGAGACTCTCTAGGTTTGCCTGCAAAAGTTTAAGCACCCCCAAGCCACCCTGTGCCCATCCCCAAACCTCAGCCTACCACAGAACCACACCACAAGCTCAAAGCAACATGTTGCCTTACTCCAGGTGTATCCAGAATGGGAGATCCTGGGACCACTGGGCATCTTTGGATGGCGATGACTCCATCCAAACGGATCAGGAGACAAGCTAGACCACCCTGCAAGGACACAGACAGCAACACTATGGGAGTAGGAGGACACAGCAGTTTAGCTGGAGGTGACCGGACCCTTCATTGCAACCTCTAGAGCCTTCTTCACCCTGTTACCACCTTCCTCTTGTCCCCATCCTTTTTTAGCTTGTTTTCCTGTGTAGCCAAGAAGACTGGCACCAAACCTTAAAGCCCAGTTTTGGAGACCAGCCCGTTCCAAATTGAACCAAATACCTGGCCGAGGAGGAGCATCGAGAACATCAGCAGGAAGGGAAGAAACACCCTGACTCAGCACTGCCTCTCCCATAGGGCAGGGAAGACAGCAAGGGAGAGAAACATGCAGAAGGCTTTGGCTGTCGCTGTGTGAAGCAGCCCTCCCTTCTCCATCCTCGAAAAGACAACACGGGGTGACAGGTTTCTGCGCTGCTAAGTACGCCTATGACACCAAAGGGCAGCATCATTTCAGCATCGGGTTTTGGGTGCTGCCACGGAGCAATGCCCTGGCTAGACTGAAATTAGGGTCCCCCTAGGGCCCAGCACCACGAGCAGCAGTGTGCCCCCTTAACTGGCCATGCCTGGATCCCCACCTTGCCCCTCTGCCTAGCAGGTAGGGACCAGCAGGAGATCCAGCCTCAGCACCTAGAAAGGAGAGGTTAGAAAGCAGGTTAATCCTCCTTCTGCAAGCTCTTCCCACACATCCTCACATCACCTGCCAGCAGAGATGACCACTTGCAAACACTTTCCTTAGAGGGTTACTGCAAATTACACCCATCTGTCTAGGAGGAGGCAGGACTTTGAAAAGCCTGGCTCATCTCAGAGCAGAGCGGGCCCAATATTCCCACTGAAAGACAGCCTTCCACCCTGTCTTTACCAAGCATTAAAGGCAGCTTTAATCCTAAGCCACCATCCTTCTGGGGCAGAACAATTCGACCCTGCTTCCAGCATCTAATAGAGAGGATGTGCATTATAGCACAGGATGCTGTGCAGGAACTGGGACTCAAAAGGCATCAAGCAACATATTACAATTAGATCTGGTCACCTGGAGAGGGTTTTTTGTGCTATTCTGCACTGGGAGATGCTATTTCAGCCAAACTGGATATCCTCATAGGCTGGATTCTGCATTAGAAATTTCATTTCAAGGGAAAAAAAAAAAAAAAAAAAAAGAGGAGTAGGAGAGAAAGAATTGATACTTAGAGGAGAAAGGAGCAGGGGTCGATGCTCAGGCAGATGTGGCTGCCGATGCGATGACCAGCCGTGCTTTCTCTGCGGCAGTGCCTCCTGGGATCTTGCAAAACGAAATTGTGCCACATCCCAGCCGCTAGTAAATTGAACTAGCCTAATTCCACCTCCATCTCCTTCCCTCAGAGGGAGCATGCCTAGGGAGCCATCACAACTGCCCTCGGTACCAGATGAAGCAAAAAACTTGCCAGGTGACCCCA
>JAVJGJ010000039.1:4785431-4798077 GCA_035590215.1 Microhierax caerulescens | reverse complement strand
AATCAGATCCTGCTGTCAGGATCTTCTTCTTGAGCTAATTTCCTCCAGGTTCCATGCTGCTGTCCTGGCAGAAGGCTGCATAATTTTTTTTCACCCGTGCTTCATGCAAAGAAATTACCCTCCATCTCTTCCTCTCTCTCTGTGCCCTCTCAACAGCTTGTTTTCAGGTTAGTCATTTTCTCGCCTGTACCTGTTGATTTGACTGACATCAACGTATAGGCACACATACCCAGTGTAAGGGCAAATGAGGAAAACTGCGTGACAGCTTTACTCACAGCATGTTGGTGTGAATCAGAAGAAAATCCCAGCCTCAATCCTCATTAATGAGCCACCAGGTTTTTGGTTGGTTTTTTTTTCCCCTCCCCCAGCAGAGGATGCTCAAGTATTTGCAATACACTTGCATTTTCTCATATAGCTATTAACCTGCTCAAAGATTAACAAAGAGGCTCAAGGATTATATACCAAGGGAAAAAAATACATTGATAATCCTGGTCTTTGGAAGAGCAGTGAGGTATTTTTCTGTTATTCATGAATCACTATGTCAGGGTACCCTTTGTTTCCCCAGTCAGGGGAAGGCAAGGCAAACAAGGTATACAAATGCTTCTCTAAAGAGATCAGAGCCCTCAGCACAAAAGAGAAGAACAAAAACATTGAGATGAAAGGTAAGAGATGGGGAGAGATGGATGCTGCTCTCTTTTAACACTGGTGTAAATCAGAAGCAACTGCAGAGATACTGATAAGAGTGACACCCCTGCAGGAACAGTCTGAGGCTGGGCAGGAGCTGCCAAGTAAATGTTTACACCATCTGCTCAATGTCAAGTCATGTCTTGCCTGGATACAAACCACCCAGGAGTGCAGTTTACAGGCACGGATTAAGGGTCCTTTTTAGGTTCACTGAGAGGAGTCTACACTCATCATTGTTTGGATCCTTCTTCTAAAGCTGTGACCGGGTCAGCTATCAAGAGCAAATATCCCAGTGATACTGCAGCTTGTGTCTGCACGTTCCACCTTCCCCAGTGCTGGCTGAAGTTTGCCCAGCGTAGGAGAGCAGCTCTGGGGAGTGGGATAGGTCTGCTAGTGATGGATGTGTTCAAAGAAGGGTCCTGTCTCTCTCCTCTCTAACTAGACACAAAGCAGACAACACCACAAGCGGCAGCCACAGCCTCTCCAGGCACCGAAGCAGAGCTGGGCAAAGCCATCTTTCTAGCACCACCAGCCTGCAGAGCGATTCATGCTGCCCTGTCTCTTGCCCAAGACGCACATGCCCACCATCTGAATATTGGGAGACACTGAGGCATAGTCACCAGTTCGATTAACTTGCTGTTGATGCAGTACAAACCCACTATTTTACCAGACTCTTTAACAGAGTCTATCCAAAGGTCCCAAAGCAACACCTTAGCCTGAGTCTGGATTTTACAGAGAAAGTACTGCCAAACTTCAGAGACTGAAAACCTAGGAAGTTTCACCATCTCCACACTGCGTATGGAAGATGTTTTGCCTAGCTATCTGCCCAGGTCCAGCTCTCTCTCCCAGTTCATAGCTTTGTTGACTACTTGGTATCTCAATCCTATTCTCTCTTTGCTCTTCAGGAACTCGAGGAGCTGCTGACAGAAATTAAGGACATTTCTGTTGTACTGGGAATTGACAATGCATGCAAACTTGATCTGAGCAGAATTGTGGAAGAAGTGAGGGCCCAGTATGAAGCCCTGGCTCTTCGGAGCTGGGAGGAGGCTGAAGCACTTACCAGGAGAAAGGTATTTGTCTCCTTATCTGATTGATACTGGGGAGAGGCAGGGAAAGAAGAGGGAGAGAGATCAGCCCAGAAACTACAGGAATCAGCAAGATGTGGAGGGACAGACTACACCTGGGAACTGAGGGAGGAACAGGGTGCTAACCCAGATCAACTCCTCCTAACACAGGTGTGTAAATTAGTAGTTTCATTGCTCTAGGCTCTCCATACTGTCAGTGGAGAAAGGCAAGGCCATCTCCCTGTCCCTCCTAAGATGCAAATGACCTTCCACTGGTGCCTTCTCCAAACAGGGCAAGAATGTGATTAACCTCAAGAGACAGTGTGCTCTATACCTGGCACAGCTACAGCCAGAAGAGGATGAGAATGAGCCCTAAATTCTTCCACACACCCATTATTTTTCCCGTTGGGCATTTCTCCTCAAGGGCAGTGGGAATCCTTGCAGATTCCTTTGCTACAGCAGAGGAGGCGCACAGATAACCCAGTCTTCCATCTCTCCTGCAGCTGAATGAAGGAAGCACCCAGTCAGGCACCTACAGCAGTCACCTCCTTGACAGCAGACGGGAAATCGCAGACCTGAACATACAGATCCAGAAACTGAGGTCCTGCATCGTGTCCCAAAAGAGCCAGGTGCGTCCTGGGGTGGGTGACAAAACTCTGACACACAATCTGAAACTACAGCATGCCTAACACCTCCACCACCCTTTTCCCTTTGCAACACTAGTGCCTGTACTTAGAGGAGCATATCAAAGAAGCAGGAGAGCATGGTGAGATGGCTCTCAAGGATGCCAAAGCCAAATTGGTCAAGCTAGAAGAAGCCCTACAGAAGAGCAAGGAGGATATGGCTCACCTGGTGAAAGAGTATCAGGAGCTGATGAACATCAAGCTGGCACTTGATGTGGAGATTCTCACTTACAGGAAGCTGGTGGAAGGGGAGGAGAGCAGGTAAGTTGGGCTTCCTTGTGGCTGAAGAGGGGAAGGGATGCACACAAACACCTAGGAGAAAGCAGACATCCCGAGCTTTGAGTCTGGTACCGAAGGTTTGATCAAGGAAAGAACAAATCCCAGCAGTCCCCACGCAGTTCAGCCCTGTTTCTCACTCTTAAGTTTTTCTTAGACTCCCCAGATTGGAGGGCTCCAGCACTTCTCTAGATGATGCTTTGCTCAGATGCTGCCGAGTTAGCCTTCACGATCCAGCTCTGCACTTGGCTCTGCCCACATAGCCCAGGCTCACACGGGCCAAACTTGACTCCTCTGTACCTCCCCGGCATCGCAGAGGTTAATACACGTCCTCATGACTCTGCCCTTGTGTTCACAGCATGGAGCAACCGATACCCACAGTCATCAGCACCGTCCGCTCCAGACCAAAGCACCGTAAGTGGTTTTATTCATACAGCTTGCTAGAGCAGAGTGTGAGTGAAACGCTTCTAACCCCCCACCCTCATTCCCCCGACCCACTCCTGCAGTTTCTGCCAGCACCTTGAGAAACTCCAAGCTGTTCGCCAGAGGAACACACAGCACCAACGGTGAGATGAAGCCAAACGGAGCCAGCACAAAGATACCGCCCTCTCGAAGCCACAGTGCCACCACAGTGCCACCTGAAGCAGATGCCTTCACCAGCGGTGCCCGGCCAAAGCTCGGCTCCTTGCCCACTGAAGAATGCTCCTAGGAGAAACGGAACCCCACGGCACAAACACCAGGCCTGTTGGCATCTGTAGTCAAACGAGGCCAAAGCACTTTCTCCTGAACTCAAGCCAACGTCTGCGGGACAAAGGATGAGAGTCCACCCCAGGCTTTTAAGTTTGCCTTTACACCATCCCAGCTAACAGCAACATTATCAGTTACAAGCATAAACCAACCCAGGATTTTAGAGATTCTCCCATTTTAGGTTAACCCCACCAGCACCTTCCTCTCTAGGTCTGTTTCCCCAGAAGATCTGCATCCACAGCCTTTGACACCTACCTATAGGAAACTTGGCAGGAGGGGAAGTATCGTCACAGCAGCTTTTAACACAGCAGCCAGGCGCCACCGGCCCAGCCATTTTATCAGTATTACAAAATCATTCTCTCTGCTCTGTCCCTGCTCTGTGCACGTCTGTGAGGTATCCACTGATGTGGCTTTCACGGGAAGGCAGCACCAAGCTTTCCAAACCGAGCTGGTGGGGAGATGCAGGTGAACAACCTGAGCCAGGTGGATTTGCATATCTGATGACAAACATGCTGGCTTAATGGGGGATCCTGGGCCACTTCAGAGTATTTAACCGATTTTACTGCCTTTTGGGTGGCCCCTCATTCCTCCCCATGCCACCAAAGCTAAAACTCCTCGAAACTTTTATTTAAGCCATCTCTCTAACAGAGAGCACCTGTCTGTCTCCCCTAAAGGCCCTCCAGACTCCATGCACAGCGGTGCTAGGTCCTACAAACGGCACACTGGTTCCCATTTACAACAAGCAGGACTTGTCTTTGTATTTATTGAACTCACACAGCAGCTTTTAGCTTACCTGGCTGACACTTCCAACGCACACCAGTCATGTCACACCAAAGCTACTAGAGCCAACTCTGTAGATGCCATGTCGCCCCACGAGCTAGGGGGGGGAACGTTCTGGCCTCAACACCGACATTTCCGTGCCCCTCTCGCACAAACCAACACAGACAGTGCCCTGCAGTATTTCCTTTTATGAGGCCAAGCTCTGGCCTCAGCCGCTGCCATGCAGCCCCACTTGAGTTCCCAGATTTTGAGTTCACAGGAGTTGTTAATAGTCTCTTGGCATATTTCCATTGAGTGCATCACAGTATTTGCACATTTCTGTAGGATAGACTACTAACATAGCGTCTATGTAACCAGAACACTGGCTCTCTGGGGTTATGGCTGTTATAATAAAGTACAGAGTGTCATACAGCACACATTGTATTGTTGGGTTTCTCTGAATTTCTTACCACAGCCCACCTGAAACAGTAATTCCTTCCCCAGTCGCCAGCACGTCTCAGCTGAGGGCTCTGCTGCCAAGTGCAGCTGAAATTGCTTCCCAGGTAATTTGTCGGGTCCACATGCCCAGGAAGTACATGGGGCTGGAAGGGCAGGGGCAGAGGCAGCCGCCAAGGCTTTGGGGAGCTCACTGCTCTTCTGCCACCAGGCTCCCACATGGCTTTGAACCACAGAGCAGCTCAAGCACGTTCCAGGAGATGAAGGGTCACTGCACAGGCCAGCACAGTCCCACCACTGTACGCACCTACACAAAGCCTCCCCTTGCACCTCTGCAAAGGGGAACTTCTGTGCACGTAGGGCCCAAATCCACCCTGGGGAAATGCACTTCCATGCAGCCCCTCATTTCAGAGGTGCCCTTCCTGAGCACAGGGGTGTTCCTGGGGCTCTGTGCTCAAAACCACCCACCTCCAAGGGACTTATCTGGGAGATCCAAAATGGACAAGGCCCCTAGAGGTGCCACGGGACCTGAGATGGGGAGTATCTCTGCTCTGCTGTTTTGCCCATCTGAAAGAAAAAATGCAATTTCAGGGTTAGCTCAAAGGGTACAGGGACAGAGGATGGGAGGACAGTCCAGACCAGCAGAAAGAGTCCCCACTTGTTAAGCCTGGTTGCCCATAGTGGCAGGGATGGAAAAGGTGGAAGCTAAGAGTGAGCTACTAGTTGTACAAGCCACTCCCAGCTTCAGAAGTGGGCAGCACTGTAGTGCAGAGCTTCCCCTGGAGGCAGGAGCCAGCAGAGCCCTTCCAGCTGGAGGAACAATGCTGGGTTTGTGCAAGGCTGACGGGACACCAGAGGTGTGTGAGGCCCAGGAGATGAATGACTGCTCTGAACAGCCTGGCATCTTTGTAAGGCAGGGTGGGGAAGCAAGGAGAAACACAGAGCTAGTGTTGCCCAGAACGAAAGCTGAATGGAAAGGGAGGGTTTGGGAGCCCTAAACATTCAACCTGGGGGAACTGAAAGAGAAAGTGGTCAGAGATGTGTGCTCACAGCCAGGCCAGAAAGGGCAGGCGTTCAACAGCAGCCCAGTCCTGCAAGAAGAGAGTTTCTAGCTGTTCCCTCCCTGCCATATGGGGGTTTTGGGGGCTTTTTGCTGCTTCCGAGCCTTCACCACTCAAAGAACTGGGAGAGATCCCTGAGGCCAGAGCAAGGGAAGCTGGACTCCTGGGTTCATCCACTGCTCCAGGACCCAGGAGAGAAGGACCCAACTCACTCTTTCACCGTCTCAGTCACTTCACTGCTCTGTGCCTCCGTTTCCCCACTGACAACTGGAAAGCATACATCAAGCCACATCATACCAGGGCAAGGATTTTATGCAGCAGAATAATTCCTGTACTCCACTGATGGGAGCTGAGCTATGCCCGAGATAGTCACATTGCTCTGGGACACTTGTTACCTGCCCATGCACCTATCCTTCCCCCTCCACCATACTACCCCTTAAGCACTGACTTCATCTGAAGGACCAGTCCTTCCTCAGCAATAATTTCTGCAGCTGTTCTCACACCAGACACACAGACAGCTCTAAACCCAGCTGTTTAATTCACTGGGAAGTCCTGTATCTTTTTTCTTTGTCCAGTGAAGGGAATCACATCCCTTGCCCCCTTCAGAAATACCAGGCAGTACCATCAACTGAGCATCTCAGATCCCCTTTAGGGTGCTGGGGGACAATCCTACAAGGGCAAGGATACTGAGCCAGCACAGTAATCAACACAGTGGCCAGATTTAGTTGCTGCTAAGGAGACTGGCGGAATAAAGGCAAGCCCATCTGCATTATCTGGCAAGCTACATCTCTGCAATCCAAAGCACAGCCACCTCCAGGTAAAGCTGTATCAATTTCAACTGCAAGAGGCTTCCCAAAGATGATCTCAAACCCCGTCTGGAGCCAAAGACTGGAGCATCTGCCCAAGCGTGGGGAAAGGAGACATCAGATGTCCAGGACATGGCCCAGTTGTGAGACAAAGCCCAGGGGCAAAACGCAGGGACAGATAAATCCGTGTGCTGAAAGCAGGGGGCAGAGCTGATTTTGGTGGGGCAGACTCTGGCAGGGAAGATCACCAGGGAAATATTCACATCTGCACAACAGCAACTGGGCTGGAGTCCAGAAGACAAGCCAGAGCAGACAAGAGGGAAGCTGCTGCCTTCCAAGCAGGGAGAGTCTGAGCCCCAGACCACATCTAAGGGTACCGCATACCTGGGCAGCACTCCTGGGGTGGGGAGCACCCAAGTGTGAGCTCCAGGCTCCCTCTCCTGGGCAGGTAACACCGTTGCAAACGCCTCCAAAGAGGAAGCTCAGAGGCCTCCGCAAGCCCTGGATCCCATAAGCTGCCACATCCCAAACAACCCCCTCCTTCCTTCCAGCACGCCCAGCCTCCCAGGAAGAAGGGCAACAGCTCCCACATAGCAAGAGGACACCAAAGCATGGTCAGGATCACTCCCAGGATGCCTCATGAGGCTACGAAGGGAGCAAAGCACAAAGGTTCACCCAATCTAAAGCATGTTCCTCGCCCACCAAGAACTCATGTCCTGGTGGAAACCAGGCCTGTAACCCAGCCTGGCTGGCCCAGATTCATTTCACCGTGCACAGACGGAGATCTCGTTCCTTCATAGCCCACACACACTTTGAATCAGTCTGGGGATCTGCTTGAGGAAGGTGAATTAGTTCCCAACAAAGCTACCAAGAACGAGAAACACCTCCCTCAATCAGATCCCATCGGTCCAGGGAACGGACCTGTTACATTTCCCTCAGTGTCTGGCTTTTGTGAGTAACACCGAGAGCTCTGGCTGGGGAGCGTAATGCCAGCCCCACGCTGAAAAAGGACAAGGACCCTTTCTGGCCTGCAGACACACACCTCTTTTTTGCCCTCTTTGGGCTAAATCCTGCAAGAAAACACTATAAAATAGAGAGAGACAAACCATGTTTCCCTTTGGAAGCTCAGCTTTCAACCCACCTGCTCCCCCTGAAATAGCCATCCAGCTGCATGTGGAAGCATTTCTGTTTCTTCTCCCACCTCTCCTTTCCCTCCAGATGTAGGGATGCTCTTTTGTGCAGAAGCAGAGAGCACCCACCAGGCTCACACCCAAACAGGTCACAGAGCTGGTCCTGAAGCAGACAGCCCATCTTCTAGTCCCCCCTGGGGCACTGAGCAGCCAGGCTCACAGAGACAAGGAAATTTAGACGGGGGAAATATGGCACAAGCCAAGCTCATGCTCTGTACTGCAGCTGGGGGGAATACCTCTGCATGTTCCATGTTGTAAAATGTGTAGGAAGAGAGATGGAAATATGTTCCTGGGGTGGAGAAAGGATGGCCTAGAGCTTTAGAGACTTTCCACTACACCTAGTCCCACTGAATGCAACTGCGTTCTTCCAGAAACACCCTCAAGCTCACTCCAATTTCCAGCCCTGTTTAACCTGCCAGTCCCACCTCACCCACAGCTGCTCCCCCTGGTTCTAGCTCAGGTCTGAAGTGAAGCCAAGAGACAGGGCACAAGACAGAAGGAGAAAGACTGATCCTCCCGGCTCATCCACCAGGCCTGCTAACTGGGACAGGCATTTCCAGGGACTAAAGCAGTTTACCTTAAGAAATCAGATGCTGGAAAAAGGAACTCCCCCAGTCTTGGGCAAAGAGCTTTATTTCCTTTCCCTGTGTGGTCTTGGACAAAACTGTGCCTCAGTTTCTCCAATTCATTTTTGCCTGCAGCCTAAGATGGGATCACGTTGAGGGGGGTATAATTTAGTTTTCCTAACCAAATACTCCAGCCCAGGACAGAGAGCAGGCAGTTTAGCAAGCAGGAAGGAGGCTCAACCATCAGGCGGGCAGTGATCTGTGCTGTCCCTACCGCCTCCCTGAGCTTGAAGAGATCCCCAGCCTCACCAAGGGGCACCCTTGCGAGCCCACCCATCACTTCCCTGGCTCCTGGGGGACACAAAACCAGCCGCACTGGCTGTGGGGAAACAGCCTTTTTGCAAGCCCCAGAAATCAGCCACGTGGGCTACGAAGCCAAGGCAGTAACTGCCTCCAGGGCACCTGGAGAAGGGAGGGGAGGACAGGGAAGGGCGGAGGAAAAACATGCCCGACCCCATCAGCTCATCCACACCTCCCCACATGTCCCTCCGCAGGGAGGAGCGGCAGCAGCCGGCGCTGGCTTTTTTGACCGTATAAGGTCCGATTTTTCTCCCCGTGGCCCATCTGGGGAGGAATGTGAACACCTGAGCCTTGCCCGCTCTGCCGGGCCCTCCCCTGCCCACAGCCTGCCTCCTCGGCCAGGTGTGCAGCGGAGGGGAGGCCACCTCCACCCAGCCCACTCCACACCTGGCACAGAACAGGGGAGAAATTCTGCCGGAATTCATCACGGGGGACAGCGCCCCAGCCCCGGCTTTCCTCTCCCGCAGCCCTTCAGACTCCCCAGGGTGGGCAAGCGGAGAGCAGGTTTTCTGCTGCAAGGCTGGGTTGCCCCTTTCTTTCAACTATTTCCAGTTTTTCACCACCCCAGACATGTGAAACACCTCTTCTTCTGTCCTGCAGCCATCCCTGTTGCTTAGTTCTCATCTCCACCTGCGCCTGGCTGGCTCAGGGCAGCCCTGGGGTCTCTACCTCCCAGACAGTGCCTGGGAGACAGAAGCCTGCAGAGACCTGCTAAGGGAGCTTCACCTTTGAGATGTCCTCAGCCTGGCTTTGGTTCAAGGGGAACTGGATCACGGAGGGACTCCATGCAGCACCCTGTCGCAGCTGGGCCTCCCAGCAGTACCAAAACCAGTATGCAACAAGGCTGGCAGCCTTCTAGCCCAGTGGTTCCTGGTACTACATCTCACTGCCCTCAGCCCAAGGTGAGAAAAGGAATGAAGGACAAGGTTGGCTCATCACTTGGTGGCCCCAGACTAGTGGAAAAAAAAAAAATCCCTAAAAAAACCCCAAACCACACAAACCAAAAACAAAACAAAAAAAAGAAAGACCAAAGCTGCTACCAGCTAGGAGGGTCATAGGAGAGACCCTGAGCTGCCAGCCCCCAGCCCCACAGTCCTGTCTCCAGGCCTCGCCGCCTGCCTCTGCGATACGTGTGCCAACTCTGCCATGACTCCGCATGCCAGCGCCCTGACCAAACGAGCCCAAGAATTTCAGAGAAACCAGCATTCCCTTGTTCTGCTGCCAAGATTCGGTACCCGCCTGCCAACAATCCTGGTTAGAGTGGGATGGATTCCAGGAGAGTTGTGTCAGCTCGCTGCCCTTGGGCTTACAGGGTGGGAGTGCCCACAGGTCCCACACCTCCGCCGCCAGGCGTGCCAGGGACTCGCACACGCAGCGCAGTGAGGCAGCGGCAGCTGCTGCTTCAACACACTCCCCACCCAGCCCAAATTCCTGCATATCCACAAGGCCCTCACAGGCCTGGAGGAAGCCTCACCTGAAACAAAATGGCAATAAGGTTGGCCATTTGATGTTTGCCCATATTTAATCTTGCACAGCCCTCCAGGAGGACAGAGCCCTGGCGTGGGGGCAAAAAAGGGTGGGGAGTAGTGTGCGTGGGAGGGCAATGTTTCTTTCCCTGGAAGGCATGAGTCAAACCAATATTTCCCAGCACCTCCTGACCTGGCCTCCCCTCTACACACACACCATTTATGCTACAGAGTCACATCACCCAGTGGCATGGGGAATCTCTGGGAACCCAGGGCAAGAAGCAAAGGGGCACTGGGAAAAGCAGCAGCTCTGCCCACAGGTGGGGACACGAACACTGCCTGGCGAGGGGTGCATGGGTTGTGGCCCACACTAACCTCCGTATCAAGTCTCAGCAGAGATGGGGACATTCCTTTGCAGTGTGAAAGGTTCATCAGAGCTTGGAAAGGCCAGCCTGTCCAGAGTGTAGTCAGCAGGCCAAGGATAGACGTGCATGAGCTGGTGTCCATTTTGCTGAGCAAACAAAGGAAATCAGAAAGGAGGTCAGGTCAAATTACCACGAGTGATCGGGACTGACGAGACTTTGCAGCTGAGAGCGGGGCCTGCCTGTACCAGGTTTCACATGCTCCAAGCTCAGCATGGTCCAGAGACCACGTCCAACCTCACACCCATCATCTTTGCTCTGCACAGATGCCAGCTGAGTCCGAGACAGCTTTCAGCTGTGGAGCCTGACAGCACATCACGGCAGGGACTGCAGACCTTCACTGGTGGCTTAACCTCGCTACCAGGCACTGCTAGCACAGATGACCTGCTCCCTTAGGCTTCTTATAGACTTTTGCAACCAGAGCTTGCAAGTGGGCTTTAGAGTTTGTTGTCTACTTGAGAGGTCTGAAGTCTCAGCTACCGCATCCTCTCTGCTTAGCTTTAAGCGTGGCTACTTAAACAACACACAGCCCTCAACATCCTCACCAGCAACAACCAAGTGCTCGTGGTGTATTTGAGGAAGTGGAAGAAGCCCAACACACGGCAAATGTCCACCCTCAGGAAATGGAAATGATTCAGGCCCAGACCACCCAGTGCCCCCTCCCAGCCTGACAGATCTCTCCAGTGCACAAATACACCAGGCAGCCTCCAAACCTGATGCAGCGCATCAAGTTGGGACCCACAGAGGGGCCTGGGTGAGCTGGGGCAGTGCCCAGTGTGTAGGGCAGGGCAACAGAAAATATTTGAGATTGCAGGTTGGACGAGATGAATCACACACGAGGATGGGCAGTCCAGCTGCTGGAGCTGCCGGCTCAACTCTCCACCCCTACCAGCATAGTACCCTGGGAAGCTGCTAACCGTGGGAACTGGGATATCGCAGCAGGCCAAGCGAGTACAAAAACATGGCTGTTGCTGAGAGGAGATTAAAACTGTCCATCTCTGCAAAGAAATGACTTAGCGAGAGGAGCAAAACTCCAGAGCTCAGCAGGTATCGATGCTCGAGATTGGCTGCTCAGCCTGGCAGGATCCCCGTGGCAATCAGCCAGGTATTCATAACATAATGGGAACAGTGCTCACCCATTCCTGCTGGGGCCTGCGCCTGTTTGCAAGATTTTGTAGACACACCCTTCAATTCAAGGCTTTGGAAAAAAAAAAAGCTCAGCACCTGGGGAGGAGGGGGAGAAAGAAGAGGAGAAGGAACCACTTCAGAGCTGAGGAATCCCAGCTGTGACTCAGCGCGGGGCAGGCATCGGGGCCTCTGACGCAGGAAGCGCGCGGGGCTGGGAATACTGGGAGAGGGTCGGGGCAGGCTGTCTGTAGCCCTGCAAGGGGACCCTCCGCTAGACTCACCCAGCATCCAGCCTCCTCATGCAAAGGGGGGCTGGTGCCATCACAGACCAACTTCTTCTGCTCATGGAAATAGGCCTGGCTCTTTTTTTAGCATTAGCAAACCTGGTCTGCACATTTCCCTGCTCCCTGACATCATGGGCCCAGCTTTACCCACCTCTGTGGCACTGAGATCAACTCCAAGAGTCCAAACATCTCCTTTGTCTCTGACATTTCTCAGGCTGGCAACATCCCGGTGCAACACCGAGATCTCCCCAGGCCGACAGTCTCTGCCACCCAACAAACACTGGCCATTTTGAGCTGCCCCACCAACACATGCACAGAGAAAAAAATTCACACTTTAAAAATGGAATATAAAACATCTGGAGCTTGGTTTCCAACTCTTCCAGAGGCTTATCACGTAGCCAAAGTAAAGTGTCAGCTCCTTTGCACAGGGCAAGCACAGCAGGGCTGGAAGATACCACTACCAACAGAAGAATGCTGATTTGGAGCCCTTTGCTCAGTTTGCAGGGTTAGAAATACAAGACAAGGCATGAGATAACACCAATTCAGCTCCAAAACTGCAGATCCACTGTAGATTTGCACATGCCTGTCCCACTGCCCTCAGCAAGGTGTAAATCCAGCATTCCCTCAGCATTTCACTGGATAGAAGCCTGTGTAACTTCACTGAAGTCAGTGATGCTGCACCAGTTTGTGGGCG
>JAVJGJ010000039.1:4770116-4785331 GCA_035590215.1 Microhierax caerulescens | reverse complement strand
CCCAGTGCCAGCTCCCTCAGAGGGTGACACTGCCGCAAGTCCCAGCTCCTGAAATCAGGGCAACATGGAAGAAGAGTTGTTCTCCTAGTTCAGAGCAAAGCTCTAGCCTGCCAACAACAGGAAAAACTCAAAACCCAAGACCCCAAAAGACTTACAAACTAGGCAAGAGGGAACAACTCCAAATGCCTTTATCTTTTAAAGCAGTGGACCACAAGGCACAAAAAAAAAAAAAAAAAAAATATCCTGAAGTTTATTTACCCTTGGATTTGTCCAGGGGGAACCTGAAACTTGGCAGCATGCAACGTTTACCCCTCTTAAGAGCCAGACCCAAGCTAGCATCAGACAAGCCATGTGGTCCTGCAAACAGATTGCTGTTCAGCCTCCATGTCAGTGCTTTCTCCAGCCCAGTTTTGAGTACACCAAGGTGGTACGGAGTCTCTGCATGAAACAGAAAGACTCCATCCATACATGCCCTGCTGGCAGCTTCCCAGACAGCCAGCTCATACTCATGGCAACAAACACCTACGGGACATGTTCTGACCTGAACCCTGAATTCAGTTCTCCCTGGAGGATTCGCCCACGTACGTATCTGGAGGGTGCTCTGCAGATTATACAACATATGTTATCTAGGGCAACAACAGCAAGGGGATCCAGAGAAAAGCCCCTGACTTTGCAAGGGCCTGGGAGATTCCAGCTGGACCAAGGTAAAGGATTCAGTGGTTGGCGGGACTGAATTTCAATAAAAAATGCCTGACTGTAGCCCAGAAACACGAACTTCTGCCTTGCTGGAAGCTTGTCAGCCCTTGATGAGAGCTTAAGTAGAGTAAGAAGCAACTCAGGGTCACATCTTTGATTTTATAAACAGCCCTTGACTGCAGCAACAATCCAGCCCTCTGCACTGGTTAAAAGACCCGGCTCACAACTGGAAATTGCCTCTTGGCCTCACTTCCTATTCACCACTTGGTTCTGGGAAGGGTCAGCATTTCAGTCTCTCCTTCTTCCCAAAGCTGGCTGATCCCTTCCAATCCTACTGCCACCCCAACCAGGAAAAAGCCCCAATTCTTCACTCAAGCAAAGAAAACAACCCACAGCAGCCTGGCTGTGCTTGTCCATCCAGGTCTTCCAGCTGCACAAGGAAGAGGCAGCATCAGCATAGACAGACTTATGTTCCTTCTGAGGACTTATGCTCCTTCCGAGCCTCCTAAAATCCTGCTATCATCATAGCTCTGATCCCAAGATAAACCCTGGGTTTGTACCCGAAGCAGATACTTGACAGCGCTAAGATGACAAGGCTGTTGGGACCAGTTTGCAACTGCATTGAGGATGCTGCTGTCCACAGGCAGCAGAACTGGCAAGTTTAAGACTAACTTCAGCCTGACTTCTCAAGGCCATGCCATCACACTGCTCCTGATTTATGCTGCTAATTACAAACACTGGCATCTGCCCCTCCTCTGCCACCTTAAACCTAAGTGGAATAAGCAAAACTTCAGCGAGTGTTGGCTACAGCAGTACAGTGGGACTAGACTCCCTGTGGATTTTATGGGACCTGGACTAGGCCCCTTTGAGAGTTACTTTTGTGCCACTTTCTCCACAATTTATTAAGAAGTTTGAGCTTTTTCAAACCATCCCAGCCATGCAAGGAATGGGGTGGGGATGTTTTGACATGGAGTCTTGGATCACTTACAGATCCCACCCAGCTCCCTCTGTGCTCACCTTTTAATGCTCTCTGTGTGCTCTTGTTTCTCAACAACATCAAGCAAGGAAAAATTCAGACAGCATAATTTAAGAGAAAACAGACTGCAGGAAGCAAACACTGCACAGACCAGTGTGAATATGCACGGAATGCTGCTCAGGAAAGACATGGGCAGCAGCTACAGAAACACTGATTTCCACTACAGGCTGAAGGATTTAAAAAAAAAAAAAAAAAAAAAAAAAGAGAGAGAGAAAAAACATCCTACCAATTCAATTGCTGGTTAGAATGGAGGGAGGACTTAAAGCACATAGGGGTCTTCTCTCTTCAGGTCTCTGGAGTTTGAGAGAAAGTAGACTGCAAGGAGCAGACACTGCACAGACTAGAGTGAATACACACGGCTGTCAGGCCCAGGCACAAGCTGCGTGTGGATGCAGCATCCAAAGCTAAACCTCCACCTGTTCCCTGTGTGCACAAACACACCTACGTGTGTCAGAGCATCTCTGCTTGTCTGTATGGGCTGTGAAGCTCAACTCTAAGTAATGCCACCACTTAACCGGGATTCTGAGAGGCTTGGTCTGGCAATAAGAAAAGGGGAATGCTTGGGGCAGGTCCTGGCTGCTGGTCAGAGATGGAGGGGCTGCAAGGCCCCTAATTAGCCTGGAGCGAATTTCCTTCAGCAGCATCAAATACCCTTTGCACCACCAGCTGCTAAGCAGAAGAGACAAAAACATTCCCCCTCACAAAAAAAACCCCTAACAGATACCGAATTTGTGCTGCCTAACTGTATGAATTTAGCTTTAGATTCCTGACAGGTTAAGCTAATCCTGTGTACATCACTAACTTTATTAAAGCAGATCCTCATCTTAGTGCAGTAGCACAGCTCCAATTCACATTACCCTCCTTATTTAATTTGCTTCACATTTGCTGCAGGTGAGGTTGGAACCAAGACTGACAACATTCCCTTATCCTTCAGCTAAATTCTACCCTGTAAGAAAAAAAATAATCAAATTCTTCCTACATTTTCATAACAAAACAGCTGCTTCTCACAAAGCAGAACAGACACGACTAATGCATGCGTACATGACTGCCCCTGTTCTCAGTGTTTATCACCTAAGAAGCATTGCAGAATCACATTTGTTTAGTCTGCAGTGAGATCCAAATCCAGTTTCAGACATGGACCTGCATTTCACAACTGGCTTTTGTTCCTCTATCACACTACTCCAACCTTTCCACCTGAATCCAAAAACCTGCAAAATTCAGTGGGTCTTCAGATCCAGTGCTCACCTGTTGAGTCACAAACCTTGCACTGATACAACCCCCGATGAAGACGCCCGAAGCAGCCCTACAAAGCAGAGCTGCTTTCAGTCTTCACTGGTGAGAGCTTTCCTGAATTCACAGAAATGTATTAAGAGTTAGTAACAGTGCCCAATTGCATTCCATGAACCATGCCGGGGGGGGCAGAAAGGCTAGGAATGACTCCTAAAAGGGCAACAACAGATTTCACTAGGTATGCTGGGGTGGAAGTAGCCTCCTGGCACACACCTTCGTGTCCCCCAGTCCATGCAAATACTGCTCTTAAGGTAGGAGAATGATGGGGGCAGGCAGATGGCCCTTGGGCTGGGGAACCTCAGGAGTCACAGCCAGCTCAGGCTTCTTTTTCCACCTCGCTGGGAAAGGAGAATTCAGAGCCTGGCCACCCAGCCCCAGAGGGCTTTGTCAGCATTGTTTGCAGCAGGGAGCAGGCTGTCGGCCCCGCCTGGCGCTTCCCTTTGTGCATTTGCTGAGCTCTGATCTTACTGCGTCCATTGCCGTGGGGAGGGAACTGCTTGCAACCAGGGCAGACGGCTCCAACCTACTTTCGCTGGGTTTTGCACAGAAGGCAAATCTTGCAGGTTTCAAAGTTTCTACATCAGCAAATTGTCTGACAAGTGCCTTACCTGACGTATTGTCAAAGAAATGCCAATGCAAGGGAAGCGCGGCGGGGATGTTCTCTCATACGTGGAGGTGCCCAGCTTCTGTATCGCACTCAGAAATAGCTCGTCTACCGCCCCTTTCCTTTCCCTCAGCCCCTCAGGCCTAGCCCAACCTGCTCTTTGCTATCCTCGCTGCCCCCCGGTTCCCATTTTGTCATCGTGCAACCACAGCGCAGGTGCCCATGCAAAGCAGTTCCTGTGATGGGGGGAGAATGGGCCGTTCTTCCGTCTTATCACACAACCCAGTTTGTATTTCTGCTCCATGATCTCCATAGACAAATCACAGAGAGGAATCAGGGTGAGCCACCCTCCAGAACCCTTAGAGGGAGGTCGTGAAGGCCCCTTTGTACTTCTCCACTCTTTAAGAGTCAAAGTTGTTAAGACCACCCTTAAGACAATACTACACAAGGTGCTGCAATAGCAACTGAGGACTCGTGAGCCCACCTGCCCCAGGCTCCAAAATCAGAGCAGGGAGTTTAAAGGAACCAGGTTCTGCATCAGCCAGTTGTTCCACTGATGACAACTGCGACCGTCATCCACGTACTTCTACAGGGAACATCAGCCCCTCTGGAAACCTCCAGGTATCTCGGTATGTGCCTTCTCACCTCCCTGTCTCTGTGTACACACGTACACGACATTATCAGATTTACTAGTGGCTTTACAAGCATTTACACAATCAATAAAGCATTCTTCTGCCTTGCAGATGTGCTAGCTGTTTGTAAATGCTTAATACTCTTCCTTTTGAGCCGGGAAGAGAACCAGGCCACCTCTACCAATACCATTCACTGTGGTTTATAGCTTGCAACTCCTTAAAAAGACTTTCCTCCCTCTCCCCTAAATCTCTTACCCTTCTGAGTCATGCTCTGCACAATGCCTGAAGTCAGCACTTCACACAAACCAGCTGAAGCTGGTCTCGGAAAAAATGCAGACACATACACACAGAGCAGGGAACAGCTACCAGCCAGGACCTGCAGCCTTGGCAAAGAACAGTGCGAATTTGCTGGTGACAGCACCAGCTAGAAACGCAGATCAAGAGAGAACACGGAGAAGCAGAGCAGCTCTCTGCTCTCCACCTCCCCCGAAGGCAAAGATCAGTGTTTGGGACACTAACTAGTCACCTGGGAAACTTGCACTGGGGGAGAGAAAGGCCTAGCACAGGCCTGTTTTTATCTTTGCATTACTCTATTCTTCAACCTACAGCCTAGGTAAATGCACCCCTTGGCCTTGGGAATGCCCCCCAAATCCATTTTGCACTGATGTTATTCAAGGCCAGATGAGATTCCCACTTTCAGCATCAGCAGAACAACCCTCAGGAGAAAATTGCTCACAAATACAAAGGCCAGGAGGTACCCCAGGAATATCTAATTTGATTCCCAAGTCTCATCCACAGATCCACAGTTACTCTCCTTCTCTTCCTTCCTCCTCTCCAAAGCAGCTACAAGGCTCAGCACTCCCGTGAGGTCCCTGTTCCCTTTCACTGAGCCGTAGGCTCTCAGACAGTATCTTTTCCACTCAAGGCTGACGACTCCATTACACATTCCCACGCTCTCAGGTTCAACACTTCTGCTCTCCCAGGGCTTTTCCATGAAGGCAATGCTTGCCCTGAGCACTCTACCAAATGTCATGGAAGAAGCCACACCATTTTGAAAAGTCCCACGGGCTGGTTGAGGCAAGGTAGACAAGGTGCTTTCACAGATCACCGTGGCTGCCCTGATCCAAGGGTAAGGTTTTCCACTGAGGTAATCTGCAGTGGGCTCAGAAACAAGCCAGGGCAAACCAAAAGCAGTTCTGTTTTCCAGTATTTGTCCTGAGTAGCTGTGGGTATTTTGAGGAAAAGACTAAGCAACACCCGTTTAAGTAATGGTGAAGATGCAGAGTTAAAACCCAACCTGAGTCAGTACGGAATGCACTGCAGGTCCTGCTCTAGGGGCTGGAGGACAGTAAATAATTCAGCATCTGCCCTACTTAGCCACCCTGGACAAGAGTCAGCGCTGGTCAGGCTAGGAACGTCCAGACAGAGAATGCAGTGGTTACACGAGTAAATCAGTCCCCAGAGATCCAAGAGCCCTGGATAACAGCCACCACACACATACCTGAAAAGCCCTCACAACTTGGAAATACAGCCCTGCTAATTCACTTGCCTCCACGCACTGGCAGCAGCGAGGTCTAATCCCTGACGTAGCGTGACAGCAGCCCTAAAGAGGAGCCCTCCTGCACTGGTACCATGGAGGCACTGCAGCTGCAGAAGGGGACTGATGTCCTCTCAGGAGAGACTGGCACCAGAGCCCACACAGGGCAGCTCATCCAGCTCCCCTGCGTCCTTTTACGCTCATGCTGTGTCACCTGCTCTGATGGGACATGAAGATGCTGGTTGTGTTAGAAGGGTATGTCAAAACCTTCACTGTCACATATGTTTTCTTCACAAAGGGTAAGAGAATTCGTCCCCAACACACAACCAAGGCTCACTTCCTCACACTAGCCACTTCACAGAGGAGCTTTTCCCACCACCATCTCACATGCTTGAAACTGTGATCTTCGAGGAGGTAACTGAGATTAAAGGGACGTGGAGAAAGAGATGAGCAGTCTCAAGGACCAGCCAGGAGAGGAGCCGCCCTGCTTACTCGCTTTTGATCTCCACAGAGAACACCACGGAGCTGCCCTTCTCTTTTGATGTGTCACCCTGCAGCTTGTTCTCTGGCAGGAGGGCAGGCCTGTTGCAGCATGACTGCTCCTGGATTTCAGCTGCTGGGGTAACAGTTGTATTTCAGCAGCTTCTGTGTGTTTCACAGACTTCAGAGACTCTCGGTTGACCCCAGGGGTGGAGGGGAACTGGGAAGGCCACAGAGGGACACCACCCTCAGACTCAGCTCTAGCCAAACCCTTGTCACTCACATGGAAGATGCATAAATGGCTAATGTGACAACAAAACAGCATTACTTAGGATGGAATCATGAAGCACTCCACACCTGGAAACAGAGCAGAGGATCTCAGTGCCATGTCTAATCCTTGGCCTACCAGATACTGCTTAGATTAAGGGGGTTTTAATAATTTACAAAGGTGCTTACTGGAAGTGCATTCTGCTACGGAAACATGAGTAAGATCCCTCTTTACCTTCCTTGCTTCACAGCAAGGTCCCCACACCACAGCGAAGGAGTTTAGAAAGCTCCACTACTCTGAGAACATTATCACACAGAATAAAACCTTCTGCTCAGAGTCAAGCCACTCTGTGAAGGATCCAAGGACGGAGCGGTTTTGTTAAAAGTCAGGATAAAAATCTAGACAGCTGATAATAAGCATTTTATAAGCCTGATCTACAGCTGATTGAACTCTGACTGTCTGGTGATAACAGATCAGGTCTGCATAGCATTTCATACTCACTCAAGAGCTTATCACACCAGATGTCAGGTTATGCTTCCCAGTGAAACAGAGCACAAGATCAGAGGTCCAAAGAAAGGAGCAGCTCAACCAAGTTCTGCAGCCAGGTACTGACAAGCCTAAGAAAGGAACCCGTACTTCCCAACCTAAAATGAAGGTCCGTTAGAACTGAGCCCCTTCAGTTCTTGCCAGAGCATTATAAGCATATCCTGACCCTAGATCACGACCCCAAGCTTTCTTCTTCAAACTCAAGACCCCTCTGGAGTCCAAACCTATTGGGTAACCAGCTCTAAGGTAAGAAAGACACTCCCACATAATAAAATCCAAGAAACTCAAGCTTGAGCTGATAAGAGAATTGCTGGCAAGGCTCCTGCCCGTAATGCTCCAAGGGACTTTTGTGCAAAGGCCTGTGGGAAAGCAAACCTCCAGCCCATGTTAACACAAGCAAATCTAACGAGAGAACTGAGGTGCCTGCAACGAAACCCTGAAGACTAAAGAAGGATCCCAATGGCAGGAAAAACTTCCCACACACCACTTATCTATCACCTCTCCACTAGGCCCAGAGAGACTGCATCTAAGCTTTGGAGACTCAGAGCATTCTCGTCCAGGCACCAAACTTAAATGTACACAGCTGAGCTGCAGCCATTTCCATAACCAAGAAGGCTCAAGGAAGCCAACAATTAATCTTTTTGATCCACTCTGACCTCCCCAGCGCTCCTCATTTGCAACAAGGCCAAACAGGACCAGCCTTCAGCATGTCCAGAGCGAACCTCAGACTCACACCTTGGATTTGTGGTTGCTTTTCCCACCAAGCTCCCCAACTCTGCCAAAAGGGCTCCGTTTCCTCATACCACCACCTCACCTAACAAATCAAAACTTTGCAAGAGAACAGGCTTACACCTGGAAAAGACATCGTGTTTGGTTTGTGGCTGTTCTTTTCTCAGGCTTCCACACTGCCAGTAACAGATGCCTCTATTTCCATGGGTTGACACCTCTCACTTTTCTCCTTTAACTCACGGGCAGCAAAGTGCCAGGAAGAACAAGAATGAACTTGTCCTCAGCTGAGCAAAGGAAATCCGAAAGTCTGCAGCTTCTGCCGTACAAGCCTGTGGTGACAAGTTGCTGGGTTTCCAGCTAGAGGAAGCTGCTTATAGGAGCAGACAAGTTACTGCCAAGTCTGAGTTCCTAAACTTGATTCCTCCACTCTCAGGCTGGTCACACATTCTGGGGAAATTGAATTAAACCGTTTTTAAACCATGTCACCATGTAGAAATGCTGATGAACAGTGCCTGCAAGTCTGTCAATACATATATGCGTAAGGGAAGCAGACAGCAGTGAGATAGGTGCCTAGAACAGTCGTTTGTTCTGGAAGCTGTCAATGTTAAACTGATAAAATTGCTGCTGTTGCACCATATTTACAGACTAAACTATTCCCCACTGAGTGCAAACCTTGTATTCATCCAGCACAAGAATCCAGAAAACAACAAACTGTCTTCCTGGCATAAGCACGAGTTAAAGTTAAGAAAAATAAAAAATAATAAAAAAGAAACTCTCATTGACTCTGTCTAAATCTTACTTCCTGCAAAGGCTGAAGGCAACTGCAGAATCATCCAGAAACTGGAACCTCCAAGTTCTCAGCCTCGACTTTGACATTAGCTTATGTGTGACTAGATGCTTCACCTCTTTTGCCTAGGTTTTTCCATCCAAGGAAGGGGGATAGTTACCTGTGACTTGCTACACAGCAGTGGTGTGAGACTTAATTAGTCAGAACACTTTGAAGGTATACCTAATTGGTATCTGAAGTGGCTGCAGTGATTATTATGAACAATGGCATAGCTCACAGCTTATGATACAGCTCAGCTCATCAGTATTTTTCATCCTCAAAACTGCTGTGCAAACAGACAGTCAATATTCTACATCAGAAATCTCCACAGCGGTGGGTGGTTATCAAGCTCATTTTGTGGATGGCAAAACCGAGGCAAGGTCTGATGGGGCCCAGCAACAATCACAAACCACAGAGCACGGGAACTTCACAAGGTACTCACACGGGAACTCCTTGCTTGCTGCCGGGATGGAACAGGGCAGCAGCCCGACAGTGCCATCGCAGTGCCCTGCGGTATTCTGGGTCTCTTTGGAAATGCTCAGCTGTTGTGCTCTCTGCAGGTGTTGAATTTAGCAGGCTCCTGTAAGAGCAGGAAAGAGCAAGCAGGATCTCTTAACTAACCCCACAGTGCAGATGCGCATAGACACACAAATAACATGGCACGTAATGAGCGAGCCAGGACAGCTACAGGACCTATACATCAGCACAGCCTGATGCCACACGCTCCCAGCTGAGCAGTGGGAGCACAGCCCTCCCTCTCCGTACACAGGGAAGCTGCATCTCCCTTGTTTTAGCAGCAGCAACCACCATCAGGTTGGCCACGTCCTTGGATCACGGAGATGAGCAAGCAGCACTTCCAGCAGAGAGGCCTCTGCGCCGTCCCCTAACGTGGGTACCCCAAGCTCTACAAGGGTCACCACCCCCAGGACTCACACAAGGGGCATCTGTTTCACCAGCTGAACGACAACCAACCAACCAACTTTGCTAAGTGCTCTCAGCCACAGAGAGACAAAGCATGGGTTTCCACCCTCATCTTTTATTTCGTTCTGTCCTGCCTTCAGCAGACCTGGGAACACTTTTAACCACATTGCAAAATGCAGAGAGTAGACTATATAAAAAAAGAAATTCTCCTGAGCCTTACATAAGCGCTGCAGTTGAGATCCATAGGCTCTCTTCTATTGCTGTGTCACGAAGCTGGGTTCCCACCTGTCTCATCACCTGACAGCTTCCTGGAGAGCAGAAGCAGCAAGCTGAAAAGAAAAGGAAAGAGGTGTCTGGGTTTTTTTTCTCCTGCCTGATAAAGGACTGACTCCATTTTGAGCCCTATAGTATACAGAGAACTGCAGAGAGATTTGTGTTGCCATTATTTCGAGCTGCATTTTTGGCAATATCCAAAGGACAAGAAACAAAGTGCACTGCTGTGCCAAAGCCAAACAAAGCTAATTTTGGAGCCATTTCTGAGACAGCGGGACATTGATATGAGCAATTTAGTAGTACAGACTTGAGAGACAGGTAAAGTTATCATACTGTTACATACACGCTTGGCTGGCTTGCAGGTCTGTACATTGCCAGCATACAAAGGCTGGAAAAAAGAAGTAAAACAAACCAACCCAACCCACAACCTATCAACAAGCAGCAGCCCAGAAGAATCCCCCAGGCAGCAGATACTGATCTATCACCCAGTGTATAAGGAACATAAAACAGAGTCTGTTTGTAGGGGAAGGTCATTCTAGATGGGTACAGGGCAAGTCTCCTGTTTGTAACTTAGGGTTATCTCCCTTCCTAGCAACCCTTCATAAAATTTTTCACAGGCAAGTGTGCAAATCCCCAGGGGAAAATGAAAGCGAGAAACCCTATTCACCCCTTTAAACTTGAGCACTGAACAGATAAGTCCAGGTCTATTTTATAAATATTTCAAAGTTCAAAGAAAACAGCAACTAATATTGACACAACCCAACAGAAACATCCCAGGGGGCAAGGCTGTAGGTTGCATGATACTCCAGTGCCACCAGCTGCACAAGAAAGGAAAGCACAGCTAAGCAGAACAAAAGGGGGGGCTGAGCTGCCCAGCAGCACTGGGTGAGCCAACACCCCTCCCCTCAGTGGTGCTTACCCATAGATTATAATGAATGTCAGATGAGGTGCTTAATTACCAAAGTGATACATCTTATAAGCTGCAAGAAAGATCAGGCACTTGAGCAAACCCTCAGGAAAATACATGACAAATTGGTTCTCCCTTCACTCCCAGAGGGATAGTGAAATCACCCCCGACTTAAAAGTCTTCAAGAAAATTAACTGCAGCCACCACCACCAGGGAAGGCCCATTTGTCAGCAGCTGAGAAGGCAGAGGAGCTCTCGGGACTCCTGGTAGGAGTCCTAAACGTTTTCTGCATAGCACAACACTGTGAACGTTACATTTATGTGAAGACCCTCAAAGCCTTTCTGTGACCTGGTCTCTTTAAACACACATACACTTTTTTTCTCAAGCCTGTCCACGGATCCCAGCAGCTTTTCATCCACAAGGCTGTGGCCAGCCAGCCAGAACACCGCACACGCTTCACTCTCTCATCTGAGGTCACTGTGGAGGAAATCAAAGCTTTCCTTTCCCCTCCACTATCACTGCACGAGTAAATAACAAGAAAGTCCCAGTAAGGACAAAGTAAAACACAAAGTTCCTCTCCACCCCTGCACAGAGGCTCACCTGGGCACGAGAACTGCTAGGCAAGAGTACCTCCTGGAGGAGAATCCCTCCTCTCCGCTCTCTCTGGTAGCAAGCTCTCATGACACAACACTTACGGTGCATACCTGGGCTTCCCTCTCATTTCACAGTGAGGAACCTAGAAATTCATAAGAGTCATCAGTTATATATTTCTATGTGTCATAGTCTGCTCAAGTGAGGTTTCTACTCTGTTTAGACAACACCGGAGAAGTGCAACTTCTACTTCCTATCAAAGCTAACAAAACCACTATGTATGACCTAAAGCTAGTAGGGATATTAAACCAAGAAAAATGAAGTTAAAATACGACATTTTGCTCAAGTTTTCTTTCCTCTTAGATTTTACCGACAAAAAAAAAACAAAACCAAACAAGCAAAACCCAACCAAAACTACAACCCTGTGAAAGCTGTAATACTTTAACATTAGCCAAACACAGCTTCAAGCTTACCAAAGTCTCATTTGAGTCTATAAGCGTGACAAAACTATGAACTCAGTTAGCTGGGATGGCTTAGGTGTTAAAAACAATATAAACAAAAAGAAAAATTAAAACCCCCAACACTATTTACAATAAAATTAAGTTAGTTTTATTTCAAGGATATTATTACAAAAATCACTCACGCTGTTACACACTTAAACGAGTACATGCCCTACCATATAAATCCCTCACTCCACAGAAAGATCACACCATTCCCAACTTCCCAGGCACACTCCAGGCAAGCCTCATCGGCAAAGGTGCACTGATCACAGCCCAACCAGTATCATCAGATCACAGACTGGTTTGGGTGGGAAGGGACCTTTACAGCTCACCCAGTCCAACACCCCCTGCCCTGTGCAAGGACAGCCTCACCTAGGATGAGGTTGCTTAGAGCCCCGTCCCACCTGAATTTGGACGTTTCCAGGGATGGGGCATCCAGCACCGCTCTGGGCAAGCTGTCGACCAGACACCCTCTGCCAACGATCCAACTCACTTGTTCATCGCTGGTTAACCAGGTTATGTTTTCCGAGAGTATTTTATACAGAAGACATGACAAGCAGCAGAACAGACAGCGCACTGCAAGGGTCCACAGAAATTTGAAAAGCTCCATGGACAAAAAAGGCATGTTCTCTCTTCTTCCAGGGAATATTCTTGGTATGGATACAATGCACGTAGTAGCAACTTTGATTTCAAAAGCACTTTCTAGGAATAGCAATCTCAGAACTCACAAGGTAGGTTAAAAATGCCACCGCATTTTGCAGATGCAAAGAAAAAAAATAATTAAAAAAAAAAAAAATCACACAGATATTTGCCTCCAGCTCCCTTGGAGGTCAAGGTCTGGCCCCAACAGGGATTTAGGAATTTCTTGATCTGACTCTGTAAGCAGCAAGCACCTCATTGCCTACGAATTCAAGAACGTGAAAGACCATTTATCAGTTACTGCTCCTGTTCTGAAGGCCCCCTGCCCTCACGATTTGAGCCATTTGATTTAAAAAGCAAGAGGCTTCTGTCCCAGCTGGTGCTCCCAAAGCAACACACCAGCTCCATGGCGCAGTCCTTTGTTAAGATCTGGGTTATCCTCTCCACCATATCCCCGTTGATAGCAAGAGATCGGAAGTGATCAAAGTCATTTCTGCCCAGCTTCCGCAGGCGGCGTGCAGCTGCCCTGTAGCACTTCCAGGGCTGAGGTTCAATCAGCAGGTACGTGCACAGAGAGGAGAGGAACGACAGGAACTCCATCAGGCCGCTATCCCCATGATTCAGGTGGATCCACATGGTCACAGACATGCAAAAAACGATGTCAAAGGTGGAGCGGCCAAAACGGCTCAGGTAGGAGCTCAGGAATGGCTCCCTGGCACTGGAGTCCATGATGTCCAGGTTGGCAAAGGATATGGAGGCAGGAAAGGGGCTGCACTGCCGAGCCCTCTCAATCAACACCGGATCAATGTCACAGCACAGAAGGTTCAGATCCATTCCAGCTGCAGGCTGCTCCAGGCCGCCTTTGCTCTCCTGAAGGCCGAGGAGATGTCTGTACAGAGCCACACTTAGCTCCTGCAGAAAGCAAAACAACAGGGGTTCATGGGGCCTATGCTGCTTCATTAACACATACCAAGCACACAGGATCCAACTCTCAGCAGTAAGGCACAAGAGCCAACTCAAGAGCTTTCTCTCGAAGTTCAGAACAATAAGCTCACCAACGATCTTCCTTTCTGTAGCAAAAACCATCACGGTATTCCTGACTAGTCAACCTGAAAAGCTATTCCTGAAAAGTCAACCGGATACCGGAACTAAAACTGTATCAGCCCACACTTGCGGTTTTGCTCCAAAAATTACAGGAAAGATGAGTTTTAGTACAAGAATCTTGCTGGATATCCCCATCCAACGTGGGGGTGAAGGCTTCACTGACTTCTCTAGGTTAACCTTCAGAGTTCCCCAGTGGCACCAAGAGCTATATATAATGCCTAAATTAAGAGTAAAAAAAATTCTTCTGCCACTGCTAAAGTAAAAGACATTCCCTGACCATCAGATTGTAGCACAATAGTTAACACGAGAGCTTTCCTTTGAATTTCCTTTCACAGAGTGTGCCACTAAGTGGAAAGCTTATTAATATTTTACGGAATGAGGTCCGATGACACTCCTGAATGACATCGGCCGAGCTCATAGCCCACACAAGCAGGCAGAGAGCGTCCTCTAGTGGTGAAAGCCTCTGCATCGCAAAACATGATGTACTGAGAACATTTTCACCTGACCTGTTCCACAAGTTCACCTGAAATAGGATCTAGAATTGTCCTTTAGATAATGCCTTAGGCAGACTTTCAAACCTTCTGGCACGGGGCTGGGGGAAGAGAAGCCATGGAAACAGCAGTACTGTTTTTTCCCCAGCCAGAATGCAATCGCATTCTGAATGAGTAATTATTTCTAAGTTAATACACTGATAAAGTCTCCATCTAAAAAAAAATAATCTTTAAACATTGTTAAATTAAACACTGCACCAGCATGCATCAGAGACGCACTAATACTTCTGAGTTACAAGACAGCAAAGCTGCACGCTGAGAAAAAGCCGTGAGAAAAAAGCTGAACTAGGTAAAGAGAATGAACTTTCAAAACAGGTAATTCTACGCGATTCACCAGCTCTGTCACAAGATCCTCAGGAGCATGTGACCAGGATTTTAGTTTCACGTTCTGTCTCATGATGTGATACTACACAATACACAACCAATTACAGTTTCTTGCTTCAGGTTTGTCCAGTTCCCTTGCTCTTAGGGTCCTATAGCAACTCTCTGGTGCTCAGGACACACAGTAACCACTGACAATCTCCTGAGCCCCACCAGTCTCATGCTGCACTCAAGCCCTGTTTTCCCACTGTGCCTTTTACACAGGCTCAACCCCATCCCAGGCTGCTACCCCTGCCCCGGCTGTTCTGGGCTGTTCTATTCCTCCCCCGCCCCATACGTAATTGCTCCCCAGAGCCCGGCCCACTGCTCCCCAAGACGCCAGGCTACTGCCCCCACCCAGTCTTCTCAGTCCTGCCCCATTCTTTCCCAAATCCCAAGGGAGTCCTCCCTCAGCCCTCCCAGACTTCCCTCCAATGCCCCAGCCTCCACACTCTGCCCCAGTGCCCCCCAACACCCCACCCCAGTGCCTCCCCACCTTTCCAATCTGTCTCCCAACACCCTAAGCTCCTGCCTATCCCAGTCTCCTCCACTTGTCTCACCACCTCGGGTCACTGCCTTTTCCAGTCTTCCCAGTTTGCTCCACTGCCCCTCTCCCAGGCCCTCACCCCCACCCTCCCCATCTTCTCAGTCTGCCCCCACCACCAGTGCCTCGTCCCTAATCTTTTCCATATGCTGGATTGTCCCCCCAAAACTGAGACAAGTAC
>JAVJGJ010000039.1:4747436-4770075 GCA_035590215.1 Microhierax caerulescens | reverse complement strand
TTGGAAAGGGACTTTTATGGTTGAATATATAAAAAATACTTGAGAGTAGCTATTGGATTTACATGAGCAGCTCCCCAACCTCCAGACCAGGACGTTCACTCAGTCTTTCGTGCAGCCCCCCAATCTCCAGAGCAGCGTCTCCCCCCGAGCCTTTCCATTCTTTCCCACAGCCCAGACCACCAGCCCAGCGCTGCCCCTCCCGGCAGGGACCCCCAGGCCTGCCGCCCCGCGGCCTACCCCTCCCGCTGCCCGCCGAGGCGCCCTTTTACCCCCGAGTTGCACCCCACGTCGAGCCCCAGCACCGGGCGGGCCGCCGAGGGGAACAGGCTCCGCAAGAGCCCGCCAGGCAGGAGGCGGACTCGCCCCTCGGGCGGGTGGAAGCGGGAATAATTGGGGAAGTTGCCGTAGGGAGCGGCGCCAGGCTCCCAGGCGGGAGATCCTTCTCTCATGGGCGCCGCCATTTTACCCTCATCCCCGCGCGCCCCGGGCGAACACCGGACGTGAGCAGAGACGTTCCGGGGAAGAAAGGTTCCGGGGGGCGGGCATTACCTCACCGGGCCCACTTGAGTGAAAAGATGAATTCTTAGAGATTTTGTGTAAAAACAGCCTGTGTGGGCCCCATCACACGAGGGCAGGCTGAAGTGGGACAGTTCCAACAACCCAGGCCGTGCCACCTTTGCCCCAGAATTGCCATGGCAACGCTGCGGCCTAGCATGGGGGCACAAGCCTTGGGGGTCGATCTTGGGGTCGTCCCCCCTTCAGGGCACCTCTGCGGAAGGGCCCTGGGGGTGCCACTGCCCCCGAGAAACTACCCAAATAGAGCCAGAAATTTTAACTCTGCTTTTACTCCGTGCCAGTGTCAAAATCCACCAGAATCTGGGCAACCCAACTCAGCCAGCGCTTTCCCTGTTTATAAAAGCTTTACAAACTTATATACAAGTGCTATTTATATATATATATATATATATATAAATACTGTATAAATATTACTGAAATTACATTTAAATTGCCCAGGCCCCCATAGGCAGGCAGCTGGCAGGAGGTTTTAAAGCAGAAGAAAATGGAAGCTCACGGTTAAAGGAGGACAAGGGTTGGCATGGGGAAGGGTTTAGGGTCAAGCTGACACAGGGAACCTGGATTTTATTTCACGCTGCTTTTTTTTTTTTATTATTTTTTTATTTATGAAGAGCAGAGGGCGCCAGGAGCTCAGAAATGCAGGTGAAGGATTCCTGGGCCCTTCTTGCATGTTGCTCCTGCTATGGAAGCAGCAGCAGGGATCGGCTGGGATCCAGGCTCTTTCCTTGAAATACCCCAAGCCTGCAAGGGAAGGAAATCAGAAAGAAGCACAGAAGTAAATAAAAATTGCCCCCTTCTCCAGATGGTGGAATTCAGGGGTTTTGAGGTCTCCTCTGCCTCTGCCTGGCTGTATTTAGAGCCCCCAAATTCCTGTCCCGTGGTTACAGGCATGGGAAACAGTGCAATCCCTTCCTCTTTCCAGCATCCTTCACACCCTGATGAATCTCCCCATCGCCCTCCTTGTCCCACATCCCTGTATCCCACCTCTGAATGGGCCCACTTGAAGCCAAATCAATTTTTGCCCCATTCCTCAAGAGCCAAGTGTTATTTGAATCATCAGCCTTTTATCCTGTTTGTGGTAATTACAGGACCAGCTAATGATGCCTTATAGTAATACTCATGGCCACCTCATTGTTTGCAGGGAAATGCTCCGCTTCAGTTATTTTTCCACGACTGCTGTCCCACAGCAGAGCATTACCCAACAAACCACAGAGCAAAACATTCTCCTTGCTGCAGAAAATGCATCGGTGGGCAGTAAAGTGCAGACCAGCCGTACCCCGCTGTTTAGCCAGGCTCCTTAGGAAATAAATCTCACCCCTAGCTGTGGGCACAGCTCCTTCCAAAGAGCATGGATCTGTCACAAGATGAAGCTGCCACTGGGATTTCTGTCCTCGGAGAGCTCTGACAGCCTGGGCTAATCAGCCCTTTGGAGCTGATGGAGAGAGAGAGGAGTTTTCACCTCCTGGTGCAGGCATTCATTTAGGACAGGTGAATTGCTCTCTGGAGGCATTTCTTTCTCTCACTGACTCTAGAGAAAGCTTAGTACGTCAGGTTGCTCTCCAGAGCTACAGAAAATGCCCTCTGAGCAGGTGCCTTGTTGACAATACTTGTTTACCCCCACTTACTTCTTTTTTAATCCTGCAGCCACTTAAACCAAGTCTGAGGGAGAACAGCATCCTCGCTCAAGGACCCCTTTGGTCCTCAGTTCTCAAATACTTGATGCCTATGCTGGAGCCACGTGCATTTTATTACTTTGTGTAGGATGCGTTCCTTAGTCACAACCAGAGGAGGGACAGCCTGGTCCCCATCAAAACTTTGGGCCATGCTACAGTCTTGTTTATGTTTTCTCGTTTAAAGGGATGAAGCACCAGCTGTGCAACCAGACCTTCTTTCAGCTGTACTGCAGTAAGGAGACCTCACAACAGAAATAACAGTTTTGCAACAATTTATTAGCAATGTTCAGAGAAAATACAAAATCCTATTTACAATGAAACAATAAGAATGGCTGGACAAAAGGAGCAGGGGGATACAGAGCAGGGTCCGGATGATGCAGACCTCAGATAAAGGACATCCACGAGGAGGAAGAGAAGCAGCCCTGCACCAACCCTGCATGGATGGTCGGGGAACCTGGGAGGAACATGCCCATAGCTATATGCCATCCCTAATCCTGTGTTACTCAGCCTCACGAGGACTTACACCTCTCTAAGCACATAGATATTACTCACTGCTTCAGTCCAAGTGCTTTCGGCAGGTCTGGCTTGGATGGACTACAAGCCACAGGGTCAGCACAGAAGAGGTACCAGGACACATGCAAGAAGGGAGCCCTGCGGAGGTGCATGGGACAGCAGCAAGCCATTCCCGCTCAAGTGGCCTGGAGATGTAGCAGGTGCCATGCAAGCTTTTTCCACACAGGAGCAGAAAGCCAGGACATGGCAGAAGCTCAGGCAGCAGCAAAGTTACTCCACACGAGGAGGAGGAGAAAGGAGAAGAAAAAAACAAAAAAAAAAAAAAAAGCAAGAGATCCAGAGTGGGCTGCAGATCCATGTTCTCCTCCCCAGGTCCCAGGGCATGCAGGGCCAGTTTGAAGGAGTCCCAGTGCAGATAGGAGGGCTGCAGAGCTCTTGTCTAGATTGTCCCCCAGAGAAGGAGTTTTAGGACTATCTCAGAGTCAGAACTCATCATGTAACTCCATACTCCCTCCTCAAAAGCAGAAATATCTGCAAGGCCTTTTGCTGTGAGCAAAAAAAGCTACTCAGCCAGTCTGCTAAGATATTTCAGAAATGCCTGCATGGGTCTGAGCTGGAAAATCCCTCCCTAAACTGTTGTTTTATAAACTTTTAGGGTGCCTGTCCTGATTCAGCCTGCTCAGCAATTCAAGGCTCTTGTTTCTTCTCTGCGAAGAATCAGTGGGTCATGAACTTAATGCTGTCATCACCTAATAGCATCCTTTATCCCTAAAAAGATTTTGGCTTTGGGGTTTGTTGTTATTTTGGGGGGTGTTGGGGAGGTGAGTAAGGTGGAAGGCATCAGTTGTGCTGCTGTACGATCACGGACAAGGTCAGTGCAGCCACAGAGGGGCTGAAGCATTTTTTGACTCTCTGCACAGTAACTTTCCTCTGCCCAGCTCGGGGCATTGAACACGTGTGGCAGGAGGATACAACATGTGAAGGGTAAAAGCCAGGGCAGCAGCAGAGGAGGAATGTGCAGTATGGAGCATTTTGGCATAGCCTCTCTCTAACACGCAGGGATTGCTAGAGGCAGCTCAGTGACGCACTTGCCCTGGCATTCCCAGAGAGATTGAAGATACAGGTTTCTATCAGCAGGAAGGATCACTTTTTAAATAAGAGCAAAAGGCCTCTTATCTCCACCTGGAGCTTTACAGTTAGAAATTAGCCAGCTAATCCTCAAACAGGGGAACGTGAGCAAGGGGAAGATGGAAAGTTACCTGAGCACTCAGAGGCATCCAGTGCCCCTCACTGGCATCCCTATTTGGGAGAGCAAAACTGGAAAATGGCCGGAACAAGAGGCAACATTGGTGTTTGCTACAAAGCAGTGCCCGTTCTGAGCAAGAGCCATTCACCCTGGCCTCAGTCTCCGGGTAGTAACCACTTAGGACCCTTAATCTCAACCAACCAAGACAATTTTGTGAAGACATCAGATCCTCATGACAGGTCACAGGATCTCAGCCAGCCATTTCCCACATCAAGATGTGTCTGGCTTTGCATGGGCTCTGAAACAGCCTCTTTCATCTCCTCTCTGCCAATAATCCTTACATGGGATCACAACTGTCCCAGATGAAGAGCCACAGGTCAGAGAGAACTGTCATACACATTCCCCTTGGGTGGGTATGGGAGTCCACAGCCAGTGGTCCTGCTATCCCACTCTGGGAAGGAAAGCAAGTACATACTCAGCCCCACGGCCAGATGCAAAGGATACAGAAAAATTCTTCCTGCAGGGGCTTTAGGGATGTCCTCAAAGAGGCTGCACATCCTGAACAACAAGTTCTCTTGTGCCTGGAGGTCTGATTGCTGGGACATCCAGACTACGTGATCCCACGCTCTGCATTTCTAAAAGCAGGCACTATCAGGAATATATCTCTGCAGAGGCCACAAGGCTACAAATTAATGCAGGAGAGAAATGGGGGGATGCGAGGATTTCCCTAGCCTTTTTCCTTTGTTCAGCTGGTTTTCCTGCCAGGATCCTAGCAAAATTCCCTACTCTCTCTCCTTACTGTTATTTTCCCTTTGCAGAGCTGTTCTCAGCACTTCAACAGCCCACGATGTGCAGGACTCAGACAGGCAACTCTGACAGCCTCTGGGGAAAAGAAGATCTTGGTCTCATGCCTCCCAGTCTCTGGTCTGGTTTGATCTCAGTAGGAGCGGAGGGAGCAGAAGAGACACAACACTTAAGCCCTGCTTTGCTTTCTGGGTCACAAAGGCCTAACAGCATATATACAAGCTGCATAAGGAACCCAGGGGCTTTGCTCAGCTGATTGAATGGAGCCTGCTAGTGGACCAGAAAGGGTGGGTTGGTTTGTGTTTGTTTTTTGTAACCCTCTTTTCCTCTTCTTTTAACTTTTTTTTTTTTAAAAAAACAAACAAACCACACTTGCATCTTGCCAGCAAAGAGAAGATACTCTTGCTACACTCATTCCTGGCTGGAGCCAAAGAACTGGAGGAAGAAGGAGAAGATGTAGATGATGTCCAGATAAATGTTGAGGGCTCCAAAGATGTATTCCTCTGGGTTCAATGAGTACCGACGATTCCCCATCAGCATCTGGGTATCAAGTGCCAGGAACTGTGAGGGAAGAGGAGGAAACCCAATGACAGTCACATGGAGATTTGGCACAGCAAGGCAAGAAGTGCTCTAATGGCAGGAGTTCTCCCCAAATGCTTCACTGTACCCAGAACAAAAATGCAGCCACTTTTTATGGGCTGTAACTGCAATTTAATCACTCAGAACAGTGCATGTTGTTTCCTCTTCCTTCATTTCACTCTTGATAGTCAAACCCTGAGCCTAACTGTTACGTAAATCCTGCTTCCTTCATGCTCCATCTCCTGAATGTGCCCCAGGATCAGCTCCGGAGCAGTTCTCCCTGTTCCTTCTCAGCCAGTCCCTATGATTATTCCGATTATTTTGAGACTTCCCCCTACTCAGAAACGCCTGCCAGGTAACAAGGTGACCTGGACCCAACATGACATTGCAGCAGCAGCGCTACCAGAACAATAAAGAGCAATAAACCCCAGATCCTGGGCAGCACCAAGGTCTGCAGAGCTGCCAGCAGAGGTAGCCAGACCCGGAGGGGAGCTAACGCCTTTCTGAAGCACAAACACTGTGTGCAGGGCAGATTTGACCAGTGAAGCCGTTACAGTGGGAACAAACACAAGCTGCAAGGCAGGCTGGCGGGCCAGCTGCAAGAAAACCTGCACCTTGTTGCATGACTTCAAGCCCAGTATCATCTCCCATCTCACCTTTACTCTCCCTGTTAACCCAGCCTGCGACAGACAACTTGGCCCGGAGCTCTTCAGGGCTGCCAGGGCATCTTCGCCATCGCCTGGGGTCAGCTGCCAGCTCTGCCCTCCCCGGTCATAAATAACTACTGAACTCCCCAGACACTGCCAGGCTGAGCTGAGGTTCTGACTGAAGTTTATGGGGTAATTATAAGATGTTTAGCCTACTTGTATTTCACAGAACAGTCTTTAATCATGAATCACAGAAGAAATACCCGAGCTCACTTGAAATGACTTTTATAGCTAATAAATCAAATTGCTCAACTGTTCTTATTCACAACATGCCCAATGGGCACCGCCTTGAACCCCAAGGCAGCCCTCCTCCTGACCCCCACCTCAAGGTAATGCCAAACATCTTCCCAGACAACTCCCACAGCTGAACGGCGAGCATGTCGCTGTCAGGACTTGCTCCGGGAAGAGGCTTGCAGGAGGGACCGCCGGGGAGCAGCCGCGGCAATGAATCAAGACTTTTCAGCTTCCCTTGAAGGAGCTGCACAGTTTCAAGGCTTTGCCTACCTGCAATGAACCTTCCTAATGCCTCTTAATCCCAAACCACGGCCTCGGTCTTCCTGTACCTCTGTTGCTCTTAGTCAGACTCGTACCCAACCCTTGGCTCACTTCGACTCAGCTGACCCCAACCTGACTTTGCTCACTTCTGCAGCCTCAGTGCATCCCCAGGCTCCTGCTGAGCCCTGCAGCCCAGCTCCTGCCGCTGTATTGAAGCTTTTCCCACTCCGGAGATGCCTTTTTTCCCTTTCCCTACAATGCTTTCTGCTCTTCACACCTAGTATTGCACATACAGCACAGGTTTGCCAATCACACCACGCTCTGCACCAGCACTGTCACGTACACCAACACCTTCTCGGGACAGGGCTGAGGTCACTGCAATAATTGCTATTCACGAGCCCTTGGAGGATGTAGAGCTCTCTGCAATCCTGCACCTCACACATCTCCCTTCCCCAGGCACCTTCAAGACTAAAAGCATTTGCTCCTTGCTTATTTTTCCTGCCAGCACACCCCAGGCCCCACGACCAGCACCCACTTACCATAGTAAAGATAATGGCACCAAGCAGAGCATAGATCGCGTGGAGCCAAGGGACCTAAAGGAAACAAATCCACCAGTCAGTGCCTGGGAGAAAACTGGTTAATTAGGATTTGACACAGAAGAGGGCTTAGCTCTCATGTGGAAGATGGGACACAAGTCAGGGAAAGTGCTCTAACAGCCCAGGATGGACTTGCACCACTTCCACCTCCAACAGTTTCTGTTGTGGACCTTTTTACAGTAAGGAACAGGTCCCTGTGCCTCAGTTTCCCTTCTTACTGTGGCGTTTATGTCCAGTTGGTTCATAAGCATCCAGACCAGGTACTTGGGCTTCCAAATAGCCTACGCCACCACAGCTTCTGTCTCGATGGAAAAGTCTTAGCACCGTCTAGATGGAAACACATTTTGCAGCAGCCCTAGCAGGTGTTTATTTACCCAGACAAAGCTGATCCCACTGGAAGAAACACCAAATGCTTCCAAGAGCCAGACCCAGCTTTAATTAACAAGCATCGCTTAATGTGATCATCTGCTGGAGTCACAGCAGGAAATCCACCGGAATTAGGACCAAACCTCAAGCCCCGCTTGCTGTGGCACAGCAGCACACCGCGGCAATGGAGAAGTTGCCTGTATTCCAGGAGAAGGCGTCCACGTGGACGGCTGACTGAACCCAGAAATCACAGCCTGCCTCCCCAGATAGACAAGCTCATTAGAAGGATGCCTCCAGCTATGCTTATCTTGACAAGCTGCAAGATAAAGAGTAGTTGTCTCAACAGTTTAGTGTCAGTGGCTTGGCACTGCAAGCTGGTTTACCCTCACGTTTACTCAGGGGAGGGGTGGATCTCAACTCAAGGCAATCAAAATCCAAGCTCCTGTCCTGGAAACACCACCCTGTGTATTTGTCCTTCATCAGACCAACTCCAGGGCTAGTGGGAGTGTGTCCTGCAGGTCTGTATGGCTGAGGTCCCCAGAGAAGAGCCAGGTGAGATGGGAAGAGTCTGGAGGCCACTTAAAGGCTCTTGTGACCAAAGCTGGGTGTCTCGGTCTTCAGCACAAGCAAGGGTTCAGGGTGATTACTGGTGGCTGCACAGCCCCACACACCTTCCCTATTTCATCAGCGTCTTCCAGGGTCTGTCAGGCTCTTGCCTGAATGATGAGTTGCCTAATGAGACGCTCTTGGATGGAGACCAGACACTCCATACTGCCACACCAAACCCTCTGTCAGGTGTGGCCACAAGCCGCTCCAAGATTTCAGCTGGGCACAGCCAGCAGCAGCTGTGACCAGTGAGGCCAGAGGAAGGGGACAGACCCACGCAAGAGGGGCTGGCAGCAGCTGGAGGAGCAATAAGGTGGTCACTTGTCATCAGGACTTGTCCCTGCGGTCTGGATCACCCTCCAGAGGTGCTTATTTATGAGAAATTTGAGCCTCAAGGTGTAAACACTGCAGGATGGTGCCTGGTGTTAGTGTCAATGTGACCAGGTCTGGCCACACAGGCAACCCACTACACGTGCCCAGAGTTCAAGTCCTGCCCTGAATTCAGGGCAGGAGCCCGCTTGAACGTGCTCACCACCCTGGTTTTACTGGAGTGGAAACTGAGGCACAAACAGATGATGTGACCTGGCATGGAGTCACTACGCAGCTCTGGGAACAGAAGCAAACTTCCTCAAGCCCCAGGCCAGTGCTGTCCTGCAAGCCGGTATCTGGTTGTGCAGCCACCAGGCAACAGCCACCTGGTCTTACCTTTTGTTTCTGTTGGTGTTTCTGCTCATTTTCCGAGAGCAGGCTGGGAGCTCTCGAGCCCAGCCCTGGATTTTGCTCACATCAGGCTGATCAGCTCCCAGCCTTGCACCAGGACTGGTGGCACTGGGTGAGGAAGGAGGTCCGGCAGGTCGGTACTCACATATTGGTAGGGCAGTATCACAGCCAGGATGATGCCACCGAAGAAGAGCACCATGAGCATCACGAAGAGGACGCCCTGGTAGGAGGTGAAGTCGAACTGCGGAGGTAAAAATCATCGTGTTACATGTGCAGAGGTGCCAAAACAAGAGGCAGCAAGGAGAGCCAAGCCTCCTGGTGTCCACGGGAAGGGACTCCCCAGCTGTACCCCCATCTTGCTGTCACATGGCAGTCACTTCGCCTGCATCCCAGGTCCTATAGACACATCTATACAGCACAGAACCAAACGCTTGCCACATCCCCTTTGTTGCCATGGGCAAAAACTCAGCACCCATTGCATGCCTGAAATCCGAAAGTCCATCATACAGGTTTGTGCAGCACCCTTCTGTACCTCACAGCTTAACCCTCCAAAAAAAACAGGTTACCCCCACACATTAGCAACTTCCAACCCCATCTATACCCCTGACGGATCCGTCACCCCAGCATCTGTCCTAACCTTCCCGCAACCTTCGCTTCACATCCCAGAACCCCTCAGAAGACCTGCCCCTTCTTCATGCCCCATCCCCAGCACAGCCTGACCCTGTTCCCACTTCTCCAAGGGACTGATCAGCACAGGCTCACCTTGCTCTGGAAGCTGAAGATCGTGACAGACAGACACACCAGGGCTGTGATCCCCAGGCACAGGAGGACTGACTTGGTATTGTAGTAACTGCAAAATTAACAGCAAAGGCACTTTTCAGTGTTTTCCACAGGGAAAGGTGGAAGGAGGGATTAAGATGGGCAGAAGCTTAGCAGAGGTGTACAAGGAAAGCAAACAGCACTGCAATTATCAGTGTCATCCCCCCATTAATGTAAAAAGGGAAAGGTGGAAAACACTATAAGAAAAAAAAAAAACACAAAAAAAACAGACTAGATGGGGTTTCCTCCTGCTTTAAATAGAAGAGGGTAGGCAGGAGGGCATTTCTAAGCTGCTTATGCGTTCCTCCCAAGAGACAAAGATGGGGCCTTACTATAAAAATCTATCTGCCCATGGACAGATGGAGGAGGAGGATTCAAACTGGGAGGTAATAAAAATAGACTTATAAATGTCATTGCAGCACAATGAGAAATCAGAAAGCTGCAGCCACTGTTATGCTACCGATGTGCTTGTAGCAGAGGTTTGGGTCTTAGAAAATGGCAGGGAAGGAGGGATTTGAACAGGCAGAAGGGACTGCAGGCTTAGATTATAATTTTTTGTGTGTCTGACTGCTGGTTTTGATTGCATCACCAGGCTCAGCCCTAAGGAAAGCCAGGCCCCACTCTTCAGTTTGATTTGAAAGTGATATCACTGGTATTTTCCCCGAGTTGCTGAAACCGCTACTTTCTTTGTCTCCAGCAGGCATCCATCAACACCCACTGGCTCATCCGCCTCATCACCAGGGACCCACGTGAACCAGGGCTGATCTTGTGAGCAGATTGTAACAGTAAAAAAAAAACCCAAAAAAACCCATCAAGCAAAAGGGAGCAATCTATGGACTACAAAAAAGCTGAAACTACTGGAAAAAAATTCCTTGTGTCACTCCAGCCCCATCTGCTGAAGTGCTGCTTAGCGGAAAAGGCGAGATCACAGGGTATGGTGACATGCAGCCCATCCATGCAGGCACTGCCTTGTCCCTGGCTCCCTAGTGCTCTCCTATAGGAGAAGGAGGGAAGATTTTTGCAGGGAGAGAAAGGACATGGGAGCAGAAGACACCCAGAGACCACATGCTCAGCCTACCTGGAGAGCATCCCAGTGAGATAAGCCATGGAGAGTGTCTGGGAGGGAAAGAAAACCACATGACTTTTGCATTCATGTCCCAGGGAGAGATACGCAGCCGATAAAACATTTCAATTACAGTGATAAGGGCAATGAAACCTCTTAAACAGATGCTCAAGAGAAACAATTTTTGCATAGTTTCTAGTCCCCCAGCTCCCACCACTGACCAGCCTCTGCAGGCTTTTTTTTTTTTTTCTAATTGTCTTTAAACAGAGGCTGCCTTCTTTCCTGCTTATCACATTCTAGTTCAATTACAGCTCCTTGGCCCAAGTGCAGAGCAATTAGAGGACGAATTTCTTGCTTTCTGTGTGAACCCAGACCAGACAGGAGCCGTTACAAACCCCATGCTGGCTGCAGGGGTAAGGCAAACACTGTCCAGATGTGCTACTTACAAAGATGCTCAGCAGGATCAGATTCCATGGGAAATACCTCCTGCAAGTAAAGAAACAAGGGCTGGTCAGCCCCCCGCTGCAAAGGGCAGACAGGTAGCAGCACTGCACAACAGGTTGCATAAGATGCACCATATAATTAATGGCCTGTGCAGCAAACGGCAGGGGTGGTGCAAGGGGACAGTCATTCCGTTGCGAATGAGAGCACATCTAGAGTGCTCCTCGACCAGGAGGGCAAATATCCCCACGGTATTCCAGCAGAGCAGCCAGCAGTGCCCTGCTCCGCTGACAGCGAACCCAACCAGCCTCTGCAGTATTTAATCATGAGAACTTGGAGCCATGCAATTTTTGCTACAAGATAGCTTCTCTCCGGTTGCAGTTTGACTCCAGCTTTTAATGCTGCATTGCAGCAACCCACAACTGCATCAGGCCTGAAAATACAGCTGCCACCGTAGTCCCTACATCACTGTGTCAGCATGACCCCATCCCATCTCCAGAACGTTGCTGGTCATGTGTGACACGAGGAAAACAGTTTGCAGGGCTGTTACAAATCCAAGATGAAAATATTTTACCTGGGTCCAGAGCAACAGGCAAGAATCAAGTAGGTCACAAAGAAAACAGCACTGCAAGAAGAGAAAAAGGACGGTTTAGGGAGGAAAACACGAGCACAGTGTGTTGATGCAGGAGAGTCTCCAGCTGACAAGTTTCAGTGCTCTGCTGCGCTGTTCAAAATGCCAGCACCGTGCCAGAAGTTGAGGCTGGCTGGGAAGCAGCGGTTCCTACCTCTCACCGAAGCAGTTTTCTGCCCACTTTGCATATGCCAGTCCCCAAGAAACCTGAAGGATGGGTTTAGAGCACAGCAGGAGCACCCAAATGTCTTCGCTGTTGACACCTCTCCGTGCATGAATTGCTTGCACGGAGGTGGCCAGACTTTGCCCCTGGCTTGGTGGGATCAAGGCATCCTGCTGGGATTTCAGCAGCACTTAAAGCAAGGTTCACAGGGCTGGCAATGTGACTTGCCTAAGGCCAAGTGGAAGGTCTGTGTCGGAGAAGGGAACTGGTCCCATGTTACCTCCCGAGCGCCTGAGGAAGAGTTCAGGAGCAGAAGGATCCCCTAAGCTGGGTGAAGCTTGCAGACCCAAGCCTAATATGCTGTTGCACAAGCCATCCCCAGGTCACAAGAGTTATTTATCTGACATGACTTGACCCTTCAGCAAAGCAAAACAAAGAATCCAACAGCTGAGGGATGGTCTCCCTCGCTCCGGCCGGCACGCAGCCCAGGTGTTTTTCCACATGCTGGATGGGTTGTGGCACAGTGGGAACCTGCTTACCCGCTTCACCCAGAGCCTGGGGGGGGCAGGGGGGAAAGCAGCTTCCAAGCATGCCGATGGCTGCACGATAGCCAGTCACCTTGGGTCTAATAAATGAACGTGACGGCAAAACCCACAGGCCATGATAAATGCGCCAGAGATAAAGCTGAGCATTGCTCTCCCACAGGGAGACCAGGAACGCTGGAGTGGACACGGCTGAACAGATGGAAAGAAAACACGCAGGGAGCAAAGAGCACCGCTGCAGTTGTTCCATCTCCTTTGCATCCCTTGTTGCACACCTGCTCTTGCTTTATTCCCTCTGAGCCATCACCCCAGCAGCAGGAAAACACTCTGCGGCACCCCCTTTTATTTTACAGCAGTGAATGTAAAGTTGGGGTCTCTGCGTATGAAGGAGATCCAGACCCAGATCAGGGCAAGCAACTGGGGACACTGGGATGGAGGGAAGGGTTGGCTCACTGGGAGGCGAAGGGACAGGTGAAACTTAAGTCCCTCAGGTACAGACGCGGCCCCCAGCTGGGCCAAGACTTGTTTGCTCCTACTGGGAAATAGGAAGAAATCAATACTAACTGACCAGTGAGCTGCAAGAGATGAACCCAAAAGTCAAAGCATAGACCTGAGCAGAGCTTGGTCTCATCTCCCTACGAAGCAGCGCTGCTTCTCCAGTCCACCAACCAGCCAAGGGGGAGCACGTTATCCTCCCTTGAGGTCACAGAGGCACACTGATGCCAGTTCCCTTCCATTGCTGCTATTTTGGGTCTTTTTTTTTTTTTTTTCCTCTAAGTTATATAAGCTGGTGTCTCATCTCCGGGCCTGGACATATTTCATGGTTTGGGTGTGAACTAATTAAAGCCAAGTTCACAGAGCCTTGTTCACAGACAATTGCATCGCGCACTCTGCCTGCTTAATTAGCAGCACTAACACAAGAGGCATCCAGGAAACCAGCACAACTGCAAATATACCAACGCACTGAAGTGCAGCCCACGCTACCTCCCAGCTGACCTTTCGGACCAGGCTTGGCTAATGAACGGCATCCAAACGCTGGGCACCGAGAGCAGCTCTGCGATGCAGACCCAGACATGACAGCCCCACTCAGAAATAGCCAGAAACATCCTAATACCCCCAGTGGTACCCCCGCTCCCTTCTTCACATCCGTTGCATATCAAGGCATGCGATGCAAACCCAGGCAACCCCCCTGCTTTGAAGGGGACAAGCCCGAAATTAAGGCTCTAAGGTACCCTAGGCACCCTTTCAGGTCTCACCTCTGGGTTCCTGCACTGGAAGCCCCCTGGTTTTATCTGGTTTGTTCTGCAAGCAATACTCATGTACTTTGACCCCAGTCTGTAGGGCCCTCTTTTGGGGAGTATTTGGAGATACCCAGCATCTCCCATGCCTTATATTCATTTAGGTGTAGTTATCCATGAATTTCCCCAGCTTCCCCTGCACACATATTGGAGCAATTCTTAACACGCAAGATGTAGAAGTGTTTGGAAGGTGTCTCCACGTCACTGCAGTCACATCTAGAGCCATTTGGAGCATACACGGCCATAGGAGAAGACAGAGATACTCACTAGGAAGCCCAATACCAGGCAGAGTGCGTCTGAATGTACCCCTTGACCGGCTCACTGCAAGACAGAAAACGAATGCTGAGCAGAAAGCATAAAAAAAGCCAATCACAGCACAGGTTGCTGCTAAATTAAACCTGGGAACACACACGGGGTGATGTGGCACGGGGTATGTGAAAAACAACCAACAAAACAAAACCAAAAACCCAACAGAATCTACATGTCAAACTGACCAGCTGGAAAGAAATTCAACCTGTCAAGTCAGAAAGACAGCCCTGCTGTTATCAATTACACAGCCAGGCTGGCTTGGGGAACGGCCGCTGCTTTCTCCGAGAAGTGATTAAGGAACCAAAAATCCTCAGGCTGACAGTGATTCATTATTTATTCTGGAGGCAACGTGAGCCCCACATGCCCCAAACGCTCAGTCATCTAAGCCACCGCTCGAGCGCGGGGTATCTGCTTCTGCAAGGTAACCCAGCCCCTGAAGCTGAGGTGGGCTGGGGTCAGATGGCTGCGATAACTCCCGAAGGAAAAACAGAGCAGTTAGTGCTCAAGGGCAAGCAGCCCAGGCCTCTTGGCTGGGGATGGCACCAGAACGGACAATGCACCGTCCAGAGGAGATGCAGGAAAGGCAGCTCAAGTACCTCTCAAGGCTCCTTCAGGTTTGTTTTCCTATTGGAGCACATGGGTGGGAAAAAAAAATCAAGTACCTACATAGCAGACAACACCCCCAAGTAACAGGTAATTCGGGAGCGGGTCATATACAGGACAAAACAAGCATTACTGCTACACAAGAGACCTACCAGAAGGTGAAGAAGGCCACAATAACAACAGTGACCAAGAGCTGGACCATCAGGATGGCATAAACCTGCAACGAGAGGCAGCCCATGGGCAACCCGCAGGCTCTCTGCTTCCCCCCAGCCTGGGGAGGCGAGCGAAGCCATCCCAGCCAGGTTCCTCCGAGAGCTCAGGGCTGGTCACAGGGGAAGGCTGAGCCTGGAGACTCTTGCCCCTTACCTTCCTGATGAACACTCTGCGCACATTCCTGTCATCCCAGCTGAAGGTCGTGAGCATCTCCGTGTCCCCTGGGTACCCACCACTGCCATAGCTCGGGCTCGTGCCTGAAGCAGAAGCCAGACAGATCAACTCCTGTCACCCAGTTCCCTCCCCAGCTGCAATAACCCGACCCCAGCGACTGAACTGCAGCTCAGGATGGCCAGATTTCAATGTTTTATTGTTGCACTACAAAACCAGAAGCTTGCTGGCATGCACTTTGCTGCCTTCCCACTGCTGCATCTTATTAGGACCGTCTTCAGGAACAGAGGGGAAAACCACTTCTGCAAACTCCAGCAGAGCAAGGACACCAGGGTTTATTCCTGTCCATGGTGACACTGTACCTTTAATGGCAATTAGAGGGCTCGTATCATATCCTTGCTCACCTTTCACTGAATATTAAAGCATCCCCCAGAGGAGCAGTGACTCAGCACCTCAGTCATTCCCATCAGGAGCTCCGGTGTGGGAGGATTCCCTGGCTGCTCTGTAATTGCCTGAGCTGAGGCTGTGTCTGCATCACATCTGATGTCAACCGTGTGCCCTCTCCCCTGAGAGAAGCTCCTTACAGCCAGCTTTTCTGTAACACCCCCCCCCCCCAATCTGATTTCCATGCAGGCAGTCAACAGTTTGCAGCAAGTCTAAACAAGGGGGAAAACAACCCCAAAGAACCCCAGTGCTGCTGCTGAGGGTACCCCCCCCAAAAAAAACCCAAAAAAAAACATAGCAACACACAACCCAGCTCTGCTTTGCTAGAGGCTCTGTAGTACAGGCGGCTGCTGCTGGAATTTCCCTGCAGAGGGGCGAGAAGCAAGGCTGGACCATAAAGCATCGGTTTGCTCTGAAGCCTGAAGGGAAGTGGAGGGGGGGAAATGTCAGGAAAACCTCTGCCTACTGGGGAGGGGGCTCTGGTGGCAGCCAGGGATGAAGGTAGCCATGAGGATACACAGGGCAGCGGGCTGCAAGGAGAAACCCAAAGCAGCAGCTTCTCCCTAAAATCAGCTGCACAAATTGGACACAAGATTCAGCCAGCTCCATCTCCTGGAACCTCATGCTCAAGAAAAAAATAAAACAAATACTGAAACCTCAGCAGTCTTAGCGCATCATTCCCCTGTGCTATTTGCTTCTCTTGCAAATACCCCTTTCCCTGTTACTAAGTCTCCCTGCCGGGGTTTCCTATAGAATGAAGGCTTGTGCAATTACACCAGCTATACATTCACGTCCCTGCCCCTTTGAGAGATGCCTCCCCTCCTTCTCCAAGCTTTTTAGCTCAGTGATACTCTGATCCTTCAGGCAGATGGAGGAAAGACCCTCTCAAACTCAGAGGACCAACTGCAGGCACCAGGAAAGCCAAATTCAAGGTCCTGGATTTTGTCAGCTTTACTGGTCAAAGGTTGTTTGTTGTTACTGCAGAAGCCTCATCCTAAAGATGCCTCTTAGCAGGAAATAAATCGCTTGTGCTCTTGTGCCGAACAAATCTCTCGTGCCTTCCTCTATGCTCCAGTGGAGATGAAACTCCTGCAGTGGGTTCTCTCTGCATTTCTGAGAGATCTGTCATCACCCACACCGCCGGAGAGCACCCGAGGCCCATACCCCCAGGACACTCCAATGCCTCCTGCATCAAAGCCATCAGGGCATCTAAACACCGAACTAAGCACCTAAATGCCTCAGAGGAATGGAGGTTTCCTCCTCCTGACTAGTGTCCCCAGCACCTCCCACCCATGGCCACGTCCGAGGCAGCAAGACAGCACGTCCCAAGTTCGTTATTAAAGAAAGCAACCTAAAGCACATGACACTTTTCTCCAGCTACTTCCAGGCTCATAGAAGCTGCTAGACACAGCCCCATGGCACGTGCCCCCCCCCCGCCCCCCAGACCCTGGCACAGGAGCCACAGCTTGCAGCACGGCTGAGGGCAGGGGAAGGGGAGAAGGACACGAAACCAGAGGAAAACAGCAGTGGGGATCCTGGCGCAGACAGAGCTGCAGAGAGGAAGCCCTGCCAGGCTTGTCAGGGAGGGGACAAGAGATGACACATCACCTAAACAAGTCCTCCAGGATACCCAAAATACCGGATTCCTAACCCATTTGGGCTTTACCCGTCCTAATTCATCATGACGGTAGAAAGGCCCAGATGGCTGTTGTAGCAAGCTGGGAGGTTATTTATCCCCTCTGTTTCTGGCCCCTGAAGGCAAACAAGAATGGAAAAAGTCTGTGAGACCATCAGCGTGTGCAGGCACACATGGCTCAGAGGGGTTTAGTGGCTCTTTCCCCTAAACATCTCCATCCTTGCAGCTGCGACCATCCCCGCTGGATGATACAGGCAAAGCGCAGCAGAGGGACTGAGCAGGAGTGAGGACTCGGGAGTCATTAAACCCAGTCCCTCCGGCACTCCCTCCTGTTCGAGCCGTGCTGACCGAGCAGTTGGCCGCCCCAGCAGACCGGCTCGCCGGCCGCTGCATCCACCGCAGCCGTTCCGCTGCACCGGGCACAGTCGAGCCTTTGTCCGCTCAGCACGACCAAGCGGATGCTGTGTGCGGTACCCGGGGAAGAAACGCTGTTTGTTGGCCGAGAATTCCGTCACACAGACCAGCGCTGGAACGGTTCAGCCCTCGAGCCCAGCCGCGTTCCAGCCTCCGCCGGCTCTGAACACCAGCTCACAGTGGCCGGAGATCACTGATGCTGCCACATCATTTTGCCAGTTCAGCAGCTTCTTTGAAAGCCGGGGCTGAGCAGGAGCTGGAGGGGGGGTGCTGCCTGCAGAGCCACGAGCACCGCACCAGGGCTCTCCCCAGCCCTGCGAGGTGGCATTGCCCAGTGCAGCAAGCTGGGAGAGGGGATTTTTCCCATCCTGGTACCGGGAAGGGGAGCAGGGACAGAGCATTGCAGTTTAGTTCCCCCTCTGGAAGGCAGCGGGATCTAGTGGTTGGGTGAAATGGCTTTTACTCACAAATACAGACTTAGAGAGCCATAGAATGGGTTGGAAGGGACCTTAAAGACCACCCAGTTCCAACCCCCTGCACGGGGGCACATCCCACCAGCCCAGGGTGCTCCAAGCCTCATCCAACCTGGCCTTGAACCCTTCCAGGGACGGGGCACCCACAGCTGCTCTGTGCCAGCTCCTCACCACCCCCACAGTAAAGAATTTCTTCCTAACAGCTGCTCTAAATCTCCCCTCTTGCAGTTTGAAGCCACCCCCCTTGCCCTGTCACCCCCTACCCCTGTAAGAAGCCCCTCCCCAGCTTTCTGTAAGTTCTCCCTGGAGCTTTCTCTTCTCCAGCCTGCACACCCCCAGCTCCCCCAGGCTGTCCCTGCAGCGGAGGCACCTGCATGGCTGAGAGCTACAGCTCTAGGGTGAGCTCTATCACAGACCAAACTGGGCACCACCTCCCTGGCTCCCCCCTCCTCTACAAGCCCGTAGGGTGAATCTCAGCACCCCTCTACCCCCTCAGCAAGGGGCTCACCCTGGGTGCTGCCACTGAAGAACTTACTGGGGTCGACGTAAGCCCAGCTGGGGTGAAGTGGGACCGATGGGGGAGGAGGATAAACACCAGACTTCATCCCTTCTCCTGCTGTTGCCTCCTCATAGGTCGGAGGAGCTGGTGGAGCTGTGGCATTGTCCTTCTTCTCCCCCTGCCCCTCAGAGTTGGGGGGTTTGTTGTTCACAGAGAGCTGCACAGAAAGGAGGGGGGGTAAGAGAGCAATTAGACTGTAAAAACAGCTCAAACTGCCCTGCAATGGGAACGCAAGGGGACACAGACAGGGGCCTGGGGGTGCATCTGTTGGGGGAAGGGATCAGGAACTGGACAGACACCCAGCAACTCCTGTGGGCTGGCAAGGGACCCATCCCTGCACCCCCAGGAAGGAGCATCCTCTGATGCAGCTGAGGGAAGAGAAGGGAGAACACCTGACATGTTAAAGGGGATGAAAAAAAGTTACAGGCAGCCAGGTCTGAGGGGAGACACAGCCTCGCACAGGCTCCTCCACGGTGTCTCAGGCTCATATACAACACCGGAAAGCATCCAAGTAATGCTCTGCTTTTCAACCTACTTCTTTCTAAATTTCCCCTTTAAAAAAATAAAGTTTTCACTTACTGGGCAGAAAATCTTGAACTCTTTCATTTCCACTTACACCCACATTTGGGGGAGTTTCTCCTAGCCCCCAAGAAGTGCTCTAGTTTGGCCCTCCAACATTTTCCTTCAGCTTGTTCCTGTCTGCCCATCTAGAGGCTCAGCCTTGTTCCTTTCCAGAATCTGAAGATGCAGGTAAAGGACTTGGGATCCTGTGACTTCAGACTATGAAATCCCACCAAAGAGCCAGCCTCAGGCCACCTGAGAACTTGCTTCTCCTTGGGAACATGATCCACTTCACCTTCTAGATCTTTGTCATCCTGGGATAAGTTATGAGCCTGGTACCCTGCCCTTGCTGCCAAAACATGCCAGCTCAGTGTCAGGGATAGCATCCCACGGATCACCGGGACGTGGGGCTGGAGCCACAAGTCCAAAATGAAGGTAACGGATTAACTAGCACTGCAACAGACAGCACGGTCCCTGTAAGAATGTCTTAAATTTAAGGTGTAACAGGCCCTTGAAAATAAAGCCAGGGTACCAGCATGGGATGTGCACCACGAGCAGATCCAGCTGCACTGGGATAACTGTGTCACCTCCCCTGCCAGCTCACGGGGACTGTCCTCACCCCGTCCTTCCTTACGTAGCCCTTCGGCACAGGGTGGCCGATATCTTGCAAGACCCCCAGAGATAACCAAGGAGATACAAGAGGGATGGTGCTGCCTGCATCCAGGCAGCCTCCAGCATCGTTGCCATGGCAATGGTGCACTGTGCTGGCAGAGGATGCATAAATGCCCCTTCTCCCTTGCCTCAGAGCATTGGAGAACCCCCAAAATCCAGAGCTCCCTGGACCAGGAAGGAGGTGCTCAGGGCAGGTGACAAGTGCTGACTGCTGGGAGCAGGGATGGGAAAGCACAAACACCCCATCGAGCTCCCCGACATCCAGGATGGGTGGACGTCAGGCCCAACAGTGGGGCTGAGCTGCACATCCAGCACCAGGAAAAACAGCCCCCAACCCCGTAACGACGCATCCCTCCATCCCCTTCCTCTGCCAAAACCACCCCCATCGCAGGGGCCAGCGCACTGTGCTGCGCACAGGTACCCAGCTCCCCCCCCCCACGGCGACTTTTATTCTTTAAATCCTCCTGTTCAACCCACTTCCCCACTCCAAACATGCAACAATTATGCGAGCAGGACAACTGGTCACCTCAGCACTGGCCTCCCACCTACCTTCCCCTGGGTCATGGCTCCTCGCTAACGATGCTGCTGGACCCCGTGAGCAGCAGCAGGAGGGAAGTGGCTGTAGCTGAGCACAAGCCTCCTGGCCAGGTCCTTTCTGCCTCCTTCTCCTGGGATGTCTCAGGGCCGGCTGCAACCGCTGCAGCCTCCCCAGCCTGCGCTGATGCCTTCACCTTCTAGCAACATCCACGGAGCACCGGGCGCTGGAGGGAGGACCGTACCATTCCCTGCCTGCAGCACAGGGGGAAGCTGGGAAAGAAACAGCTAAACCAGAGGCGAGCGGCCACCACAGTGATGGGGACGATGCCCGGACACAGCGCTGGGGAGGCGGCAGCAGGGTCCCACACCAAGGGTTCAAAGCAGCCACCCCAGAGATGCTGAACTCGGGGCTGGGATGGCAAAGGCGAGGGAGAGGCCAAGGATGCTTTCGCTGCAGCATCTCTCTGCTGCTGCATGTCAGAGCCAAGCCCGGGCCAGGGAGCAGCAGCTCCCACAGGCCCTGCTGCAGCCGGGCACAGCAAGGAGGGCTGCCACGGGGGGCTGGGGGCTCTGCTGGGGCAGAGGCAAGGCCTGAGCCAAGCTCTGTAACAGGAGAGCAGGAGGGAGGATTCGCACGCAGCCCTGGCTCCTTCCTGACCCTTTCCCGGCTTTGCATGGAGCGGGGATGGAGGGGATAAAGGCTCCACACCGTCCTCTCTGGACCCGTGCAGCCCTGGGGTGGGGGGGGGTGGGCACGAGGAGGGTTGGGAGGTGTCCCAGGCAGCCAGCAGACCCCCAGCACTACGCAGCCCCCATCACCGAAGCAAGATTATCAATTCAAGCCCATGAAGGACCAGGCTAACTGGGGAGTCCGGCTCCCAGCCCAGAGCGCGCCCAAGGGAAGGGGCACAAAGTGAACGAGGTTTTTGCCCCCGTCAGGGTCTGGGAGCAGGGGGGTGGGGATTACAGTCTGGAGGGCACAGACAGATGGAGACATCGCCTTTTACGTACAGGCAGCAGGAGAGGGGGGAAAAAAAGATTGTCCCTTTACATCATGAGGTGCTTCACATGGGCAGCAAATTTGTCCAGGACAGAGACAGACAGAATTCTCCAGCCAAACTCGTGGCGAACGAGGTGTCAGCAGAGCAGTCTTGCACTGCGTTCCCACAAAATGAAAGCACAATTTTGGGCAGTTCTGGGACTACACTCCGACTAGAATCTGTACCCCTACCTCCCAGCCCTCCACATCCTCCCTCCAGTCCTTCCCCAGTCCCCTCACATCATTCCTTGCTTGTCATGCCAGCAGCATGCATCACACCTCAGGTTAGTTCACCAAACCTTATAATACAGATAGAGAACCTAATTTATATTTTGTGTTTACTCTGCCATGAAGAATGGCCCTGCCGCGTTTCAGGCTCCCTAAACACAGTCCTAGAGAAGGTGAAGAACAAGCCATTTGCAAGGAGAGGAGGTTGGAAAGACCATCCCCACTCACAGCTTCCATGAAGAAGCAGGCAATGGAAGGGTTAAAAGGAAAGCATGAGCTGGAAGTGAAAGAATGCAGCCAAGCAATGTACAGCTGGCATCCATACAGACCTAGCCCGAGCTATTCAATTGGAAAGAGAGGCAATTACCACAAGGACTGCAAAAACTTGTCAGGATTATTCAGAATCAATTAAGTGCCAGTTAACCACAAGCTGCTCAAGGGCTTTCATTCTCCTCGAAGTTGAGCAGAGGCGTAAAACTGGGCAGGTCCCAAGCGAGGGAGAGAAACTCAACCCAGCAGGTGGGGTTCTCACCGCTCTGGCCAAGCACAAGGAAACCCTGCTTGGCTTCTGACCCTCTTCAAGCATGGGATGAGCCACCATCTCAAGGGTCTGGGAACAGAAACTCCAGGTGATGCGTAGCATTGTGGTGAGAGAGGAGACACCCGTTCTCTTAACGAACCCCAGAGGGATGAGTATCCCAGCTGCAGCCTCTGGCCAAGCCAGATTCCTTGGTGGGATAATGCAGGACCTCACATGCTCCATCCCAGCTGGAGATGCTACAGAGAGGAAAAATATGGGGTCTGGGAGAGAGAGGAAAAACCCTCAGCAAAGAAAAGCGGATGGCATCGCCTACCGCAACAGCCTTCCTCTGAATGAAAAGCAGCAGGGAAGGGAAACCAACCCCCGCACCCCCCCCATTGTCTAAAAAGGCCATTCCCACA
>JAVJGJ010000039.1:4728309-4744553 GCA_035590215.1 Microhierax caerulescens | reverse complement strand
ACCTGCCTTGCTGAAAATAACTTCATTTCCTCAAACTTGCCGATTTCTCTCCCTCCGTTATACCACTATAACGTATATATACACATATATATATATATATATTATATATATATATATACCACGAGTGGCCCACTATGCACCACCTGGGTCTGCACAGTCGTGCACCGCGCTGGCCTTGCCCACGAGCAGCATCGGGGCTCCGACACGCCGCAGGAACCCAAGGCAGAAGATCTGCAGTCTCAGCGTGTGCTGGTTCGAGTGGGATTTTCTGGTGTATGACAGTGACCTCCCACCCGCCTCAGCGAGACCTGAGCCCTCCTGGCATGACGCTGCAGCAAATGTACGAGCTCCATCAGACCAGCAAAAAGAAACTTGGAGCTCCCTGGGCAGCTCGGTGCTTTCCACGTGCTGGACTTCGCCGACAAGGTCGTGGAGGAGCTGCCGATGCTCCTCTCCACTTTACACAATTCAAGGAAGTGAAGCAAATTGCACTGACACTCTTGGGCCAGATCCCATCAAAACAGGCATAAATGCAGAAGGAAATCAGTGCAATAGCTCTGATTAAAAAAAAAAAAAAAAAAAAAACACAAAACTTTCTACCAAAGCAGGATGGCACTTCACGCTGCTGACAACAATCCCTGCGCTGCACCCAAAAACCCTTTCAGAAATCAAATAATGAGCCACAAACAGAAATATCCCACGCTGAACCTTTATTCTCAGCAGTGGAAAGACGCCAGAGGCTTTGTGAAACCAATTTGTGGTTCACTGGCTGTTGCAGCCTTGGCGTGGGAGCTGGTGTCTGGGCAGCACCAAAAACCAGAGAGAGAAAGAGGCACCTGGGGGAAAAGAGGAGAAAAGGTGATAGACAGGCAGAGTTAAAAAAGGATGGAAGGAGGGAAGAAAAATGGCACATTCCATTTCAAATTTCAAAGCAATAGGTCGTATCTTCTCCTACCTGCATGCCTTATGTAAATGTGTAAGTTTTAGGAGCAGTTTTGAAGCCTGTCCCAGCATACGTCGATCACACAGACCAAAGGAAACCTCTGCAGAATCCAGGAAAGGGTTAATGGCCAGCTCTGAAGGCTGTTGAGGTCTTTCTGCACATGGTATCCCATCTATCAAACTGTCCCGCTCCTTTCCCTGCTTCTCCCACCTTGCCAGATTCCACACAGATCTCCGTCTGGTGTGGGGGGAACTTCCCAAAGCAACATGGAAAACACAAAAAGCATAAAGCTGGTGTTTTATGTGAAAACGATCATCGCCAAAGCAGCCCTCAGCTAGCCGCTTGGTGGAGAAGACCTTCTGGGAGCTCACACTACAGTCCAAACCTTGTTCCCGATGCTGTCCCAGAACAGAGCAACAGTTTCCAAGCCAGGGTCCAAGCCCCTGCATGGATAATTTCAGGCAGAGGGCAGCTGCTGGAGGCCCATGAGCAAAGTTGTTCTCCCACAAAACGGTTCTCGCCCTCATGGCTCTGGGCCAACCATCCTGTTCACCTGCTGAGCTGCTTCTCCCCTGGAGCCCACCTAGGGTGGGATACCAACCTTCTGTTCATCCTTCAGCTGGTTCTCCCAAACCCCTTTGTGCCTTTGGGCACCAAGCACTGGAAACCCCAGGGAGGAAGATGACCCTGCTGCAGCTGGGAGCGTTCAGTAGTTCTGAGGGTTATGGGACAGGTGACACTGCTTCGTGACCAGCTCTGGGCTGCTGGTGGGGTCCCATGTGCTGAGCTTCGCATTTTTAGGGTGATGCTGAGAGCTGAAGACCCCTCCGAGCAGTGGCAGCCACCAGCTTCTTGCTCCACCAAAGCAGAGGCAGAAGCAGCTTCTTACTCAGCAATCGATTTTAAAATGACTGTTGGGTTTAATGGCTGGGAGGGATTTAATGTGATCTGACACCTCATCTGGCTTTCTCTCTGTGCTGCACTGAAGCCTGACAACGATCCTTTTTATTTATCCCCCTGTGGACCACACAGTTTCTTCCACTGCTCCCCTCACCTGGCTGTACAATGAGGACCACGGCACTGACCTTGGTCTCAGCTGAAAGATGCTGTTTTCAGAAGCCAAGCACCTTTCACTTTCTCCATCAATCCCAGCTGGCTGTTATGGGAATTTTGGAAAAAAACACCACCCTACTTTCACCCACGCACCATTCATGTACCTCCTCACCACACCCACCCGCAGCTCCCCAGGAAAGATGCTGAGGTAACAGCCTCTCCTCAAAGGCGAAGCTGCCAGACGCACTCCCGCTTCCCTCCCAGCAAAGATCAGGAGGTAGCAGCCAAAAAAGCCCTGCAGCACTGTGAGCAGTCCATACAACCTGGTGCCCACAGCGCTGATATTGCACGGGCATTGCAACAGCCCTAGCTCTGCGATCCCGGTGATGCTACAGAGGACCGGACAGGAGGGGACATGGGACATTGTGCCTACAGCCACCAGCAGGACCAGTTCCTGGCAGTATCTAACCTAGTTGTTTGTTGGTTGGGTTTGTTTTCTTTTTTTTGTCAGATCCAGGACAATTACCTGGAGAAAGACATCTGAATCATTGATTTTTCCTTCATGGACTTCAGCTTGGTTACTTCTGATTTACATAAAAACGAGGAAAATAGTGAAAAGGCCAGCCGCTGGATGCTCCCAGGCAATGTCACAGCACGGTGTCAAAGCCACGTCCCCAGTTTACACCCGCCCCGCTTTAGATGGGATTTGTTTTGCAAACATGACTGGGTGTCTGGTATCTGGTGGAGGGTGAAGCTGAGGTCTCCTGCTCCGTTCTGTCACCCAAGGATGACGTTGCCATCTGATTGATTTGAACTAATGTAATATTCATTCCTGCAGCAAAGGGTTTACAAGACCTGGTGAGCCCACGGGGTCTATGTCACTTCAAAATCTGCTGCCTCTATGGATCTCCCGGTGGCTGGCTTTACGTGTTTCATGGATTCAAGAGAAAAAACATTGATTATTTCCCTATAAATTTTTATGCAAAATATGCCATGGCCTAGCCTTGAACTTCAGTGCTCAAACAAGGGCAGAACGCCCTCCTTTCTTCACCCCTGAAGGCACGATTAACGGGAGGTCATCACCTAAGTCAGCCCTGTCTCTGACCTTGCAGTATGTTGGGACTGGCCATATCTTGTCTACTAAGTCCCTCTGCAGAAGGAGAAGCCACAGTTTCTCACTCCCTTGTTTCTGCACTGTCTGGGGCTCATTAGCACATTGTTAGCAAAAGAAAAATTATATTTTTCTGCAAATCACAGGAAGAAAGAGTTAAATCCCTGCCTAGGTGCTGTATGGAGACCAGATCGTGCCAGGGTGGAAGGCTTCACGGTCTTCATAGATGTCATGGTTTTATACGGCCACCAGAAATGTGGGTGGCTGCTGACGTGGTCCCTAGCCCAGCTCCAGCGCCACAGTCTTGCTGTCGACCCTGACTAAGACCCTAGGCAAACACGCAGGACTGAACTTGCAAATCCTTGAGATGGGACAAGAAAACAAAGCCAAGCCTGCTCCCAGCACCAGGCCCAGCTCCTGGCCCACGCTCAAGCTCAATTCATTGAAGTCAGTGAAGGAAATCAGGGCTGCATTAATCCTGCTTCAAGTAAAACAAGAAGAATAAACACGGCAAGAGCCAGCAGAAGTTTTGCATGAATTGGGATTTAGGATTTGGCCTGAAATGCCAGAAAAGGTGCTGATTTTTTCCCCATTTTGCTCCTCTGGGTCAACGTCTTTTTGATGTGATACGACGACGGGGGGGATGGAACTTTTCCCGATGGCCGCTTCGCCTTGGGGAACACAGACGTTGCCCCCCGCTCTGCAGCCAGGCGAGGAGGCAGGCAAGGCTCCCGCGGTACGTCTGCGAAGGGCAGTAAGATACGCGCTTTGGTTTGCGCTGCAGCGAGAGCTGCAAGAGCTGCTGCATCCCACCCCCCAGCAGCCGCAAGGGGTCTCAGGCCGCTCCCTCGATGCTCTGCAGCCCACCGTGACCCCGCATCCCCCTGCCGCATCCTGCGACGGGCAGCGGGAGCTGGCAGTTAACAGACCCCGCTTAGAGGAGGGCGAGGGACCCGCGCTCGGTCCTTTCCCTGCCAGCGGGACCCACACCCAGAGACCCGCCTGCCTGGGTGAAGCCCACCAGGGTCAGGACATGCGGGGTGGGAAGGTCCCTAACGCTGCGGGTGCCCCGAATCCCAGGTGAGGAGCTGGCTGGGTGCTCCTGCCCCTGTGGATCCCAACACCAACCCCCCCCCCCGTGCCATCATCCCCATCTGCTCTGCTCCCCCACATCTCCTCCTGCAGCCCGTGGCTGCCATTCCCTGCGCTGCGGCGGCGCCGAGGGGGCCGGAGGCACCGGCACATCCATTTATCCAGGCAGCAAGAAGAAAACCTCAACTGAGAAACGAGATTAGCCACGATACCAGAATTCTGAGGTTTTGCCTTTGCTTCGTTTAAAGCCCTCCCCTAGACAGCTCTTAGAGGCAGCGTTTTCAGTTTTACATCTCCTTTCTCGGAAGGAAAACGTGAGTTTCAATCAACAGCAGACCCGATAGTAGCCAGGGTTGTATCAAGTTTTCCCCCGACACTTTGTCCCGCTGTGGATTCTCCAGTGTCTAATAAAAGGGGCACGCGCTGCCCTGCGGAGCGTGGGTGCCGGCTGTCTGCTGGGCTGCCGGAGGCGCGGGAGCTGGCTGCCGGCGCTCTCTGCTCGCAGAAAAGAGCGAAACAGAGTTTGCAGCGAGGTCTGGGCAGCACATGCACCTCCTGCATGCCGGGTCCGAGCAGGAAAACTTGCTGTTGTTTATGCAATAAATCTTTTATTCGCTGTGGCTTGGAGGTATTTTAGATGGAATGGCGATACCTAAAAGATGTTTATACTTTCCTGAAAGCCAGGGAAGCAAAGATATCTGGGCCATCTAAGTCACTGGAGAAGCAAGTTGTTGTGCAAGCACAGTTCTCTCACTTGCAAAATGTTCCTCAAAAACGTGTCACCAGGCCATTTTCTGCCATCAGGAGGAAGCACGGGGTATCAGCCCTCCGCAGGCGCCAGCACGCTCGTAACGAGCATTTCCACTTGATCCCGGGAGGGCTGATAATGCTGTCACACGCCGAGGGCTGTGGATCACAAGGTAAAATAACGCATTTTCCCAACTCGGCCTGCTCCGCAACGCCCTTTGCTGCTCCCGCAGCTGCAGCAACTTCGGTGTAAGGTGTAAAGCCCCGTCACCATCGACACCAGCAGCTCCGGGAACCCCGCCGAGACACAAGCTCCACAGCCCAGCGCCAAGCTCTCCCGTTCCAATGTTTCCCAGCCGTACGGCGGGACACGTGGCTGCGGCACCGTGCAGCAAGGCAGGAAACCTTGGCCTGCCTTTGGCACCAGCAGCACCCGGCTTCGTGCCATGGACCCCCTCCCCATGCACCCCCTCCCCGTAAACCCAGAAGGACGACAATCACCGCAGGGCCAGAGGTCCGTGGGTGAAAGCTGGGACACGTTATAATTCTTGCTGGAAAGCAGCATCTCACAGCATCTCACAGCATCTCACAGCATCTCACAGCATCTCACAGCAGCGGTCTGCTTGGCCCCGCCAAGGCCACGAGAGCAGAGCTGCCCTCCAGCGAGCCGGCTCCCAGCCCAACGCTGACCCTTCCTCACAGCACGCAGCCGAAACCCACCGCCCACAGCGCAAACAGCTCCAAGCGCCACGCAAACAAGAGCTGCCGTGAGCTTTCGCATCGCCAGAGAAAAGTGAGGACCATGAGGCTGCATTAGACTTTTAAGTTGCTGAGAGCTAATCCTGCTTATTTCTCTTTCCTTTTAATTAGTCTTCATTAAGCACTGATACATCAAAACTCGCTCGCCATGAATAGCTATCAATCAAATAAGGTATCAGCTTCAGTTAATTGCCCATATTTGTTCTCTGTCATTCCCCGTGCTAATAGCACCCTGCGCTCGTAACCAGTCCCTGACATAACTAGTTCTTGAGTAACGCTGAGCGCACGAGTCTGCACCAGGCAGGAGCAGGAGCCCAGGGACTGGATGCGACCACGTTTCCGTGGCTCACCAGCACCCCAAATACACCGAGCCTCACAGCCTGTTGTATGAGATCGGCTTCATTGCTGGAAAACCAGAGGCCAGAGCGACCCTGTGACGGGCCAAAGTCCCCGAGGAAGTCCAAGAGAAGGATTTCCAGAGGAGAAGGTTTCCTAGGATGGCAGTCCCACCCCCTTCAGAGCCACCCCCAGACCGGGCTTGGTCTCCCCACAATCTCTCCCTTGTTAAGGGCAACACCCCCATAAGCATCTTGTAAAAAGAGAGGACAAGAACGGAACCGAGCGGTTGGGTCGGACAGGACCTACGACGATCATCTAGTCCAGCCGACAGCCTTTTGTGGAGGAAAAGGTTTACAAACCTTCACAGATGCTCACGGGTCCCTTCCGACCCGAGGTATTCTATGATCCTATGATCTAATTCGAGCAACACGGAATATTTTGCGTCAACCTTTCGCATCAGTTTGGCGGCACTTGCACGGTTCCTCTGGAGGGGAAAATTATTTGGTTTGTCGTACAGGGGCAGCCTTTGTTAGAGCCAAAAAAAGGGCTCGGTTGTGGTGCTCTGCATCCCTCTGAAATAAAATGGTCCTTTCAACTCCAGCTCTGCCCTGGGGGAGCGCTCCTGCCAGCCCACCGTGCTTTGAAATAACCACAGAGGCTGCTATCGGGTTGGGGGTGGGGAGAAACAAGCGCTTTCTTCCCAGCAAACCCACCAACCCCAATGGCACAGGGAGCAAAAGGCTTTACAGACATCACCCAAGGACGGGCAAAAAAAAATTGCTCAGTGCCCCGAGCAACGGAAGAAAAAGGAAAATAGACTTGTTGGGCAATCAGTGGATGTTTTGATGTGAAGCACCATGCTCCAGAGGAGAAAATACCATTCCTCTTTTGGGGATTAACGCCAAGGAGTAAAAAGACATTTCTCAAGAGCTGAGAGGGCCAAAATCCCCGTAATTAGAGCACAGCCGGTCCTCCCGCTGTGCGTGTCATTTTTTCACACTAGAATTTACTTCCTGACAGTCATTTCTTGGGGCTGGCTCCCATTTTTCTGGGTAGGAAATCTGTGCCCAGGCTGTAAAATTCTGATACTCTGAGGAATCAAGCTGCAGTAAGTCACTTGGAGTTTTGTGCCTCGGAAAGACTCTTGTGCGTTCATTTAATCACAGCCCACGTCCTGCTCTTCGACAAAACCCACACTCAGCTCCACCTCTAGGTCCACAGAACCCCCCTTGCTCTCCTCTCCACGCTGTGGGTGGTAAAGCTTGGAGAAGAGAGGAGCAACAAGCACCTCCAGGGAAAGGTCCCCTAGTAAGAAAGCACAGGAGAAAGGGAACAGCGTTTCGTGGCATCGCTCGAGGCTGATTTACGACCTCCCAAGGGTGGCGAACGCTGCATTCCCCAGCTTTAATAGAGGGGGCAGGGTCTGATGTTCCCTCAGCTGGAACACAAATGAAAAAAAGCATCAGATTTCCTAGGACCACACTCCCATTTCCTTCAGTGGGCGATCCCTTGGCCCCCCTCACCCAGACATATATATATGTTGTCCCCTCGTCATCCTCAATGGACACAAGCAGCCGTGGTAGCAATTGCCTGAAGACGCCGCAGGCAGGGTCAGTCCTTGCAGCCTCCAGCAGCCACCATCCCATGATGTGGGAACTGCGATCCGTAGCCTTCACCCGGGCTGTTTTTGCAGAATTTCTGGCAACTTTGGTCTTCATCCTCTTTGGCCTGGGCTCTGCTCTGAACTGGCCCTCAGCTTCCTCCCCGAGCATCCTTCAAATCGCGCTGGCTTTCGGCTTGGCCATCGGCACGCTGGTCCAAGCCCTGGGGCACATCAGCGGAGCCCACATCAACCCGGCAGTGACGGTGGCTTGCCTCATCGGCTCCCAAGTCTCCTTCCTCCGTGCGGTCTTCTACGTGGTGGCGCAGCTCCTGGGGGGCGTCGTGGGGGCTGCCATCTTACACGAGGTCACCCCAGCAGACTCCCGGGAAGGCTTGGCCATCAACAAGGTAAGGCTTCAGCCCACGGATGGGCTGGAAGGAGAGCAGGAAAGACCGGGCAGAGCTTCTGGGAAGGCTGAGGGATATGAGGAAAGGTTTTACGGCCAGCAAAGACCTATTTTTTATTTAGACCTTTATTTTATTTACGGCCAGCTGCAGCCCAGCACCATAAGCCTGCACCAAGGGTCCTTCCAGGAGCAGGGATGAAGGCAGAACTCCAGGCTGCCTCCTCCACTTTTTAGGACTAAAACCAGAGGTACAATTCAGCTGGCCATCATCGCCTCCCTTAGAAGACAAAGCCATCTTCGATGGCTCTCGATTTTATGAAGGCATCTCGATTTTATGAAGGGCTGTATTGTGGAGGAGCTGGGTTTGGAGGAGACCTGGTGTTTAGGGAAGGATGTGACCAGAAGTATCCCCCCATCACTCCTCTGGCCCCAAGCTCACTCCTTTTTCCAGCCTTGGCGTTGCTGCGGGGAGCCTCCTCTCCCCTCTGCGTTAACACCACCGCTGTTCACAGGCTGCTGCACCAGACCCCCAGCAAAGGGGACGTTGTGCCAGGGGGCGAGGGAGTGGGGGGGGGGGCATGGTTTGGTTCTAAATTCTAGTTTTTCATTAGATAGCACTGCTCGTTAAGTTGCTTCCCGTTCTGATGGGATGGCCGCATCAGATCCAGCTGGTTCATCCCAACGCCCACCACGCACGGGTACCCTGGCAGCGCCGTCACGCAGTGCCGGAAGCATCACAAGGATCCAGTCTGGTTTCAGGAAAAAAACCAAAAGGGAACCTGGTTTCAGAAAAAAAGAAAACCAGGGAACCTTAAGAAGCCATGGGGGGACTCCCCAGTGATATCCCAACCCCCAACATCCCCCGCCCCACTGATGCACATAGTACAAAGGGTGGGGAGCGGGATGATGGGGCTCACCATCCCCTCTCCATGTCCCACCACTCCTCCTCAGACAGACACAGGCAGCTGCATCTCCTGGAGATGCCCGTGCCAGGACCAGCATCACCCCAAGCCAAGCCAAGCAGTGAGGGAGGAGGCAGGCGGCGTGCTTTAGGAAGCAGCACACAGAAATCCCCTTCCGTGCGGCGGGGAGGCACTGCCAGGACCCAGCTTCACCGCCAAAGAGATTAGGAGGGTTGAAAAAGGGATTGGGGATGAATTTGAACAAGACTATAATAGCCGAGGTTTCACAAACACAACACAAGTGGGAGTTTTAAGAGAGACTTTCAAAATGCCCAGCTCTGTTGTTTTACAGCTTAAACCACCAAACAGATGGAATAGGAATTTTGTTGTGTTTGTTTTTATTTCCCCCCCCACCATGGGCTGTTCATCTTGTAGCTGCCTGCACAAAAAAAAAAAAAAAAACACAAAAACCAAAAAAACAAAAACCAAAAAAACCACACAAAAAAACAAAAAGAAAAGAAAAGAGAGGGGAATATCAGAGGGGAGCACAAGCAAGATCTGACTCTGGATCCCATCCAGGAGGGCAAATTGTCACCTTCATGTTGTCACCAAGCCAAGTGCTCTTGGGACCAGCATCTGGGAGGATGCTCAGTGTCTGCAGCAGGAGTGACACGGAAAGAAAGGGCAGCGATGTGCGAAGGGAGACCACAGGCAGCGGGACTGCCAGCTGCAGATCTGGCTGGCAGGGCTGCCAGATCCACCCAGATCTGGCTGAAAAACCACCAAGGTGGAGGAATAAAGTATCAGAAAGCAGAGCTGGAGATGGGGAGCAACCAGGCACAGCTTCAGATCAAATCTGACAAATCCTTTCAGTCAAGAGTGTGGCAAGGGGGAAAGGAATTTTTTTTTTTTAATGCCAAGACATTTCTTTTTTACATTTCAAAAATGCAATCGAAACTTTTCCAAAAGGCATTTTGCATTTTACTTATAAGGAAAAGAAAAAAAATATCCTAGGAGTGGAAAGCAGAGTGGGAAAAGATACCCACTTTAAAGATATCCACTATAAAGATACTTTATAAAGATAAAACATTTTCTGCCAGGTCAATCAAGTTATTACCCGTTTACCCATTTTTCCTTTTACCTGAGAAATTTTTCCTCTTTTTTATATTTGTGCCAAAAATCTCACCTATTTCCTACGTCTGTTTGGTTCCCCCTGATCTGGGTTTCCCCTCCACATTTCCAATCCAGTCACCAAACTTTCCTGTCCCTGAGACCCGTTTTTCCTCCCCTTCCAGCTGCACAACGAGACGACGACGGGGCAGGCGGTGACCGTGGAGCTCTTCCTCACCTTCCAGCTGGTCCTGTGCATCTTTGCTTCCACCGATGAACGCCGGCAGGACAACCTGGGCTCTCCCGCCCTGTCCATCGGCCTTTCTGTTGCCGTGGGGCATCTCCTTGGGGTGGGTAGACTGGGCTAAACCCCTGTGCTTTAGGTTGCCCTTGCATTTGTGCCCAACGCTGCTTGGCTGCACACCCTGGGGTGGATGGGGGATTTGGAACCCAACTGGTGGCCAGGACTTCCCAGTGGAGAGAGGAGAAACATCCCACCAGAGCCATAACAGAGCCGCAGCCTGAGCTCTGCTTTTACTGGGCTCTTTACTTCACCTGCTGGGCTCTGCCGCTCCTCGAGTGCTGTGGGGAGCTCCAGGGGTCCTCTATGCTGGAGTGAACGTGTCAAGACCACAGTAAGGCTGGGAAGTATCTGGGATGCGCTCCCAGGGGAATCCCTCCTGCACGACAGACCCAAGCAGCCCCCGACACTGCCAGCCCCTCGGTGCACGCGCTAAACCAGCAACGCTGCACCGCACCTTCCATCCTCAGTGCTCTGCAAGCCCACGTGTCGACGGGACCGTCCTTCTTCCATCCTCAGCAGCGAGGAGCAGCACAGGACCAGGCACAGCAGGGGCTCGTCCCCGCGGTCCTTGTCACCGCGCAGGGCACATCGCCCAGCCTGCAGCCGAGCGGCACCGTGCTCGGCACACACGCTCTCGCACAGAAGGTGCACGCGTGCCAACAACTCGCCCATGCTGGCGCAGGTGGCGGGAGCTGCTAGCGTCCCTTTTTCTGGAACAGGCGTGCTGGAGGGTGAAACGGCAGCGTGGGGAATGAATCATGCTAATAACACACCGGGATCTTTTTTTTAAATGTGCTAAAAGGATGTAACGCTAACCCTAAGCGTGGTGTTTCTCGGCAGATCCGTTACACTGGCTGCTCCATGAACCCAGCCAGATCTTTCGCCCCCGCTGTGATAGTTGGAGACTTCAGCGACCACTGGGTAAGAAGTCAGGTCTGGGTGTCATTTTGGTGGGACAAGCTCCCCCCCCCCCCCCGATTACCAATATTCCTCAAAACCCACGGAGCCAGCCAGATTCCTGGCATTTCTGTGGCAGCTCCCAGCTGGAGGAGAGATGTAGAGATTAGCAAAACGAGGTGGGGCTGCTGGGTGCTTAATTGGCGCCTATCTAAGCAGGGAGCATTGCAACAGGAAAAGGGTGTGGGGGTTGTTGACCGTGACTTCGTAAAAGCAGCAAAAGCAATGGAGAGTAGAGCTCCTCTTGCCGGTGCTGGGAACCTTTCCTGGTTCCAGATGGATCTAGGACACACATTTCGCATCAGCTGGGAACACTGGCAGGTACTTCCATCTGCAAAGAGCATGCTCGGAGCCAGAGCTGCTGCGGCGGTTCAGGCTGGCGTGCTCAGAGGTGTCCAGCCCAAGCTGGCAGCCTCCTCCTCTCTACACCAACGTGTAAACAAGTAGGAAGACACTTCTCCAGAGGAAGCCAAATCATAAAGCATGCTCATGATGGGCCTGTCATTACGATCACGCAGCTCTCAACAGAGGAGGAAAGCCAGAAGAGGATGGTTAGGTATAATGGGGCACGACACAGCGGATGGGAGTTCAGGACAACAGTGCTGGCCGAAGCAGAGCTGGCTTCTGCATTTGGCTCCCAACGCACCCAGGGTAGGAAGGAACACCAGTCCCCTGCAGAGCTCTTCAGAGATCTCGATTCTTCTCCGTCCTCCAACCTCAGGCAGGTTTTTGCTCATCTGATTCTTCTCTTTCCCTTTCCTCCAGGTCTTCTGGGTGGGCCCCCTGGTTGGGGCGGCAGCAGCCTCCATCATCTACAACTACATCCTCTTCCCACAAGCCAAAACCTTCTCGGAGAGGCTGGCCATCTTCAAAGGCTTCGAGCCGGAGGAGGACTGGGCAGAGCGTGAGGTCCGGCGGCGGCAGTCAGTGGAGCTTCACTCCCCACAGACCCTGCCGAGGGGGATGTCCGAGAAGGTGTAGCCAAACCTCCCCCGGGCCAAGAGAGGAGCTGGGGAAAACTGGCATCCGTTTCAGAGACGATGCTTGTCCAGGTCAGCGTTTCACCGCTCCCTCTTTCCCTTCATTTTTGCTGGCGAACTCAAGTTGACTCATGTCCTGGGGAGATGCACCGTGATGGTCCAACCCACCTTCTGCTGCCCAGCTCTCCCCGTGGCTGATGGTTTTCTGATGCTGGGGGAAAATGCCATTAAATCAAAGCCACCAGCCTAGCAACAGGAACAAGGACACTGGGATCCTACCCTGGGCCGGCTCCTTCCACGTCCCCCTTGCAGCAAGTAGCACTCGGCGGAGCTTGTTGCCCTTCACAAAGAGCTCCGAGGTGCCGCGGAGAGTTGTTATTACAGCCATTTGCTGGGTGTGGAGGTTGCCACCCGATGCCTCATTACTGTTGAACCCTACTCACCCATCTCCCACTTCTTCTGGCTGCCCGGCTGTTTGCACACACACACACACACACACACACTCACAGAGGAGTGCTCGCTCCCTGCCACAAAAACTGCAAGGTTTGCTGCTGCGAGGAACCAAATCGCTGTTTACCACCCACCACGGGACACAGATGCCCTTTGCTCACATGGAGGCTTTCTGAGAAGGTGGGACTGGAAGCGTGTCCTTGAGTCCCTGCTGCTCCCACTGGGGAGCTCCTGCAACAGCTCTCTCCTGTGACCATGAGAAACCTCCTGATTTTCATCCCAAATTCATTCATGGCTTGCTTGTTCTCAGACCAGTGCTGTCCTTTAGCTTCAATGCTTGACCTTCCTCTCTGATTTTTGCTTTCTTTCCTCTGTTCCTGTTCCACTCTGACTCTCAGATAGGTAACACAAAGTGTTTCAGGTGGGATCTTCTCCACCACTTGCTTCCTACAGCCCAGACCTTTTCCATGGCTGCACCACACCAAAGCCTCACAGCCATCCCACCCCTTTCTCCGGCTGTATCAGGACCTGGCTGTGGTCCCCAGCATCGTCAAAGCGTTTGATTTAGTCTTTGGGATGCAACTTTGCTCTTTCAACCATTCATTTAATCCCGTTTCTATTACTTAGCCTCAAAGTCCTACATTCCCAGCACGACACCCTAATGCTTTTTTCTGTTGGTGATGTCTCCCCAGCACTGCACCCTCACAAAATGTCATCACCATATTCAGGCTTTTTCTGCTAAGTCTGTTAATATTCAGTGAGATTGGACCCAGTTCCAAATCACAAGGAACGTAATTGATCATTTTCCTCCCTCTGACTGTTTTGACATGAACCACCGCCAAATGATGCTCTCCTCTATCTCTTTGTCCACTGTGCTCTACTGGTACCTGTCTCCTCCTACTCAATTCAGCCTCCTCTATGCTCACAGGGCTCTTCCCCAAACGTGTACTAATGGCTATTGCTGGAGAGAAAAGGAATAAACAAAATTTTCACCTGACCCAGACAAGGCGTTACTGTGGTCTTCATTTCACCATCCCAAGTGAAGCACGAAGCTGCATTGCAGCAGCTGCTGCATCACCTCCTCTAGCTGTTACTTGCTGTCCCTGGTGCCAGGCTGCAAAGCAAGGGGAGAAATTCAATCGCAGGTACCATGCTTTGTTTGTTGAGCCAAGGATCCATTTTACTCGATTAGTCAATGAATACAAATATCCCCAGAAGGCTGCTATTGGTGTGCAGCAGTTTTAGCACTGGTTTAACCCATTATCCACAGCAAAAATATTGATTCTGGTCCTCCACGTTGTTCCTTAATGGCAAAGGAGCATTCGAATATTATTTCCGAAAGAGCTTTTCAAAAAAACCTGCACAATCTCAGCAATGGGAATTAAAATCATGTTTCAAATCAGAGTATAAAACTGTATTTAAGTCACCACATGCTCAGTTTTAAAAGCAGCTTGTATTTTTGTTACCTTTCAAAGGAAAACAAATCTATGTATGCCAGGAAAACTCGAAGAAACTTATCTAGAAGTTATCCTGTCAATGATTTGCTGTATAAAATGACATACAGCTGAATCTTCTTTTCTTTTTGGCAATGCTCAAGTTAATTACATGTCTCTCCTCCTTCAGATCTAAGCATTTAACTTATTATTTACCCTGACAATGTTTAAGACTCATATAAACTGCACAGAGCCCAAAACCGAGTCTTAAAGTCTAGTAATTACTGTACTCTATTTTTCAAATAAAGTGCTTTAAATTCACTTCTACCCACAGAATTAGTACATGCAAACCAAATAATGACAGATTTATGGCCATATAATATATATATATACAGTCATATAAAGCAACCTCCCAGACCCTAAATCCCACAGCCACCAGTGCAGCCCAGCCCAGTCTGGCTTGAAGCGCAGCTGCCTCGTGCCAACAACCGGCTGATGGGCAAAAGTGGTGTTAAAAGAACATCCCCCATCTTCAAAACAGGGACTCACCAACCAAAGACCATCCCTGCTTCAGCAGCCCTTGGATGCTCTTGATGTCTGACCTGGCCAGATGCTGCTCCTGGCACACCAGGGCTGACACAAAACCTTTTCAGACAGCCGAAGCAGCCAAAGTCTTCTCCAGTCACTCACAAATTGGTTTTCTCTGCAGAGCCCTGTTGTTGATTTCAGTGACACTGCCAAAACCTGCACCGTCAGGAAACCGAGCCAGTCATTCCAGGTTGACACCGGTACGACTCGAATTAGAGGGCAGGATCGGCAGCCCAGAGATCAGAGCTGTGACAGACCAACCTAGAACCTCGCTAAGTTGATAACACTTTGCATATTAGACCTCAGGAGGAATGCTTTGAGACCACCCAGCCGTGCCTACCCGTGAGCCCCTGACTCTCCACAATAAAGATCTGCAATATTTATTGCACTGTACATTAACAACTTCATCACGGACCTGTAATAAATAGTACAATCGTGATATCAAAGTAAAAACCACTGTACGACGCATCTCGGATCACGCTGCTGCTTATGTCCTGCCATCACTTGAGACCGTGAGGCTCTGCCTCACCTCCTGCTGTCCCACCTCAGCGTGATCAGGTTTGGGGTCGTTCTGCAAAGCACTGTAGGATCCTTGGGAAAATGCAAGAGCGTTTTGGACATGCCCAGATCCTTTTCCTTAACTTTGCTGTTTGGCTGCCATACTCAATCCATCCCATTGCTTTAAGATACCAGTTAAATGCCCAAATACTGAACTACCGTATGTTTTCAGCACAAATACGGGATTTCACAGAAACATCATTTGGACCGCTGTGTTGTCACCCAGGGCACAGTCACGCAGCTCCTGAAGGTGATTCCCCCGCCGCCTCTGCTACGCTCTTCATCCCACCGGGTCTCCAGGCACCCAGAACTACACAGCCCAAACACCGGCTACACCCCAAGAGCTGGGGAGGCTGCTGGGACCAGCATCCTGGGAGCTCCTCCGCAGAACGGCAGCAAACCAAGGCACCACGGTGTTTGCCAATGCACCAAGTCTACCTGGGGGAGAGAGGACGGATGCAAAAGGTGACAGACATGCAAAATGTTGTTGTGAAAAGTAACGTTACATTTTCAAGCAAAGGAAATCTCCCCCTCTGCACGCTCCTGTGCCTTCAACATCAGCCGTTCCCCACTGGCCTCATGAGATACACACCGATGCCTTTCACAGGCGTCTCAGAATGACAGAATCGTAGAATTGTTTAGGTTGGAAAAGACCTTTAAGATCATTGAGTCCGACTGTTAACGTGTTAGCCTTTCAGTACTGACATGGGGCTTCTGAGAAAGATGGGGACAGACTTTTTAGTAGGGCACGTAGCGGTAGGACAAGGTGGGATGGTTTTAAACTGCAAGAGGGGAGATTTAGAGCAGCTGTTAGGAAGAAATTCTTTACTGAGGGGGTGGTGAGGAGCTGGCACAGAGCAGCTGTGGGTGCCCCGTCCCTGGAAGGGTTCAAGGCCAGGTTGGATGAGG
>JAVJGJ010000039.1:4684377-4701880 GCA_035590215.1 Microhierax caerulescens | reverse complement strand
CCCCCCGTACAGCGAGGGGACAAGCAGGGGGCTCCCTCACACCCCCCGTACAGCTAGGGGACAAGACGGGGGCTCCCTGACACCCCTACAGCTGGGGGACAAGAAGGGGGCTCCCTGACACCCCTACAGCTGGGGGACAAGAAGGGGGCCCCCTGACACCCCCCGTACAGCTAGGGGACAAGGAAGGATGTTTCAGCATTTGCCACTTGCAGGCTGGTGGCAGAGCCAAAGCAAAAAAAAAAAAAACAAAAAACAAAACAAACCAAACCAAAAAAAAAAAAACAAAAAAAAAAACAACCAACCCCACAAAACAACCCCCCCAAAAACAAAACCAAAGAAAACACCCAAAGCAAACCAGTGTGAAACTGGAGCACTGAGCAAATGCTCTTCCTTTGCTTTAGCCCAGCTGCCCAGACACCCTCTAGGCTGCCCCACAACCCAGGGCACCATCTCTCACTAAGAGACCCAAGAGGATATTAAAGCAAGGACCCCAAACCGGACCACAAACTTGGTAATGAAGAAGAAAGCGGACAATGCATCAGATACAGTTATTTTGTACAGTCAGAGTTTATATTTTGAAAAATGAGAAAGGAGAGGAGGAATTAGATATTAAAAAAATAGCTCTGAATGATAAAGCGGTAGCAGTCCCTCTACCACTACAAAACTGCAACAACACACACACGTACACACGGAGGCTTAACAACACCGAACTCCCACTGACTGTGATGTGCACCTCAGTTTGCTGGTCTAGAGATACTGAATGCCTGAAGCACACCAAGGACAATTGAAAACATCTGCATGGCTTTAATGGGAATCCTCCAACGGAAAATAAGCCGCTTCTCCCCGTGTCTGCGTTGGCACATCCCTGAGTCACATTCTCGCTCCTCTCCTTCAAAGTCAAGGCTCCTAAACAGGAAAACTGGACAGGAGGGAAAAAAAAAAAAAAAAGGAGAGCATCATCAGTGGAAGACGTGCCAGCTGCAGCTGATTCAGCCCTGTTCAAGGGACCACCCCAGCAGAGAGGAGCTGCTTCGCATGCCGCGGTGCTTGCTGCCTGCTCCCAGCGCTGCTGCCCAAAGCCCAGGAAAACCAGCATGTACCACTGCTGGCAGAGGAGCATTGCTATGTTCACGTGCCGTCCTTTACCTGTTTCCTCCTGGATTCAGAGTGTTTCCGTGTTCATAGTGAGAGCCTTCCATACAGTCGTTTTTGCCATTTCATCTGAGATATTAATCTCCGAAGGATCAGCCCTGCAATAAATAGTTCACCTATCAGTCCGTGATTATGGGAACTGATGCCACCAAGCGCATTAGCATCAGCAAGAAAAGGGGGCCCAGAGCGCCAGTGCTCCACATAAGCAGAGGAAGTTTTGCTGGACAAGGCGTTTTGGGAGATAAGCCTGAGAGCTGCAAAGGCTCTTACTGGGGTCAAACGCAAACTTTGTGGCCACTCTGCTTGGGGTCTGAGCCCTGCGTTCACCTCCTGCAGCCCTGCCCGTAAAAACTTTTCCACCCAAGCCGATTGCTGGTTTCTGTGGGATCCTCAGTAAAGGTGCAAGTGGAGAAACCTGGCCAAACTCATCTTGCCAAGGGTCCTGGCACTTGGCGAGGCTTTACCTGTCACTGCTTGGCTTTGGGATAGCAGAGTCGCTGGTCTTCCCCAGTTTCAGCTGAACCGAATTTGCAGCAGCAGCAGCTTCCATCATCTTCTGGGACTCCTGCCCAAAAAGGGACAAATCAAGTTTTGTGTCTTTGATCAAAGTGGAGATCAAAGAAACACCCTGTAAAAACATTGCATGCTGCCCTCTCCTCCTGACCCGGGGCAGCAGCGTAAAAACACTACTAGGAGCAAAGCTGGAAAAAAATCGTAATACTAATCATCTTCATCATAAGGCTCATTTGAAAAAGTCATACTTCTATTCAAGCCCTCAGCTCACTGCTAATTTCAGAAAAGATGGTTACAAGGTGGGGTCCTGGCTATTAGGATCTATTTCTATTTCCTTCCAAACTTCCCCCAACATTTAAAGACAAACTGTAACAGAAACAAGCAAATCTCACAGCCCAAGAGAGGTGTCCAGCCCCAGCAAGTGTTACCTCTTCTTCTTTGGCTTCATTTTTGGCATCATCCAACTTCTTCTTCTTGCTTTCTGGCATAAGGTCATCCAGAAAGCTGAGCTCTCGCTTTGAGAAGCAGAGATCCATCACTTTCCGGACAAAAACGAGAGCCAGCACCTTCACGAATGAGAGGGAAGATACGGTGAGGCCAGAGGTGATGCTACACCTCACTCCACCGCTGCAAGCATCCCGACGCCCAGTAGCCCCAGCACTTACCATCATGGGAAAGATGATGGCGGCACGGGATGCCTTGATGGCCCAGAGCAGGACGAGGCAGATCAGCTGGATCACGGTGAAGAGATGCACCTTTCTCAAGGGGACGTGCCGCAGGTAGATGAAATCTGGCTGGTGTTTTGCCGGCATCCAAAACAGCTTCAAGCGATCAAAGAACTGCAAAATAAAAGTGATGCTGCTTGTTTCCTGCTGCGGTGGAGAAGAAGTAGCGGGGAGCAGACACGCTGCATGCTGTAAACAAGGCCGTACCTGAATTCCTCTGAGCGACGATACGCCCATGTAGAGGAAGACACCATAAAGCACAGGCATTGGTATAAACTGGGAAAAAAGAATGCAATAAGCTGTTGGTTTAAACCGCGTTGTCAGTATCACCACTGCCTTCTACAGGCACCACCTAAGATTCCCTAAAGCTTTCCAGTTCCCCCAGGGCTCGAAATCTGCCGGACTGTAACCACCATAGATTAGGTTTGTGCCAGCGAGCTAAAGCTCTGCTTTAGGCTGAAGTTTTGAGCCATGCTTCATCAGAATAATCCTATTTTCCAGACAGGTAGGAGGAAAATAGGCAATTTCACCCATGTCACATTCTGCGACGGTAGAAAAACATTTCTACGTCCTCTTGCAGCAACACGCAAAAGCGACGCGCCTGCTCTGAGCCCAGAGATGAGATGACTCTCTGGGAGGAGCACACAAGGGTGCTGGAAAGCATAACCGAGGCTGGTCCCACCACGGGTCAAGCCCCAAGCGCTGGGATCACCCCCTCCTCCACTCCACTCCTCCGGCCGGCAGAGCGGGGACTGGCTCTGTATGACCTCCAAAACGCTGGCGGGTGTTGGGTCTTTTGCGTTCTCCTCTCACCTTCAACACAGAAGTGAAGAAGACCGAGCAGCCCATGAGCACAAAGATCATCAAGCCAGTGACCCTCTGCTCTCGTATCCCCAAAAACTTGGGCTGTTCTCCTGGAGCCGAGCAGTCAGACTCTACTTTGAGGCTGTTCACGTGGGTGATGGACAGGACGGTCGCAGCCACAAACCAGGGCAGCCCCATCACGGAGCACACCCCCAGCATCACGGCCACCATGAAGAGGTCCAGGTGGTACCCGCATCCTTTCTGCGGGGAACAAAACAAGCAGCAGAGCATCCCACGGCACAGGAGCAGGGATAACAACATCACAAGTCACATCCAAACCCTACTTGAGCGCCAAGCCAACTTCTTGGAGATGTAAAACAAGAACGGGAAACAAACCCGGATCTAAGTCTTTGTGCAAGCACCTTGCGTGACAATCTGGCAGGAGCTCAGACGGAGCAGACTGGGGTTTTCCACTCATAAGGAAATTTCATCCACTTGCATTATCCCTGGCAGCTCCAAGTGATTTGTTCCCCCAGCTGCTGCTGACATTTTAAAACAAAAAAACGCTCTTCCACATTGCTCTAAGAGTCATTTGCTCCTCCAAAAGATTGCTCCTCAGCGCTCCCCTGCCCTTAGCTGCCTCTGCCACCATTAACCCCGGGGAGCAGCCTGCCACGCAGCCTGAGGCTGCCCCAGAGCAATGCCCTCACAAAGCCGTTGGAATAGCAGCTTCTCCCCGTACGTGCAGCCTGCACCGGGTTGGGGACGGGGGTCATCTCTTGCAGCCCCTTACCTTCAGCCTGTGCTCCTTCCTGTTCACAATCACGGCCGTGATCTGCTGGTCCATGAATATCAAGATGGTGCACAGCAGAGCTGGGATCAGCGCGGCCAACACCGTCCACCACGGGTTCGGTCCTATGGGGCTGATGAACCACCCGCGGTCGTCTCTGGTCGGCTGCAACGAAGCGCACACATCAGCGGCACCTCTCTGCTGCTTTGGCCTGGAGTAGGGGTCATTTTCTGCACCCCCATGTCAGGGCATCCCCCAGCCCTGCCCTCATCTCGGTCTCTCCCTGGGGTTGAGCAATGGCAGCATCCTCTTTATAAGCGCCAACGGATACCTCTCCCGTAGGTATCTACTGCTGGGGCTGTCTCCTCCTTTTCAGGAGGAAATGAGGAGATGATCGTGCCAGCACCATCTCCTCCAGACTCAGCCCCGTCCTGCCCCAGCATCACCTTGTGGCACCCCCGAGGGCTGAAAACAGCTCCACGCCAAAACACCCCGTTACCTTGAACATATGGGGGACGTGGAGCTTCGGTGATGGGATCCCAATCGCAAAGTCGATGAGCACCATGATGACGATGGTGAGGAAAACCGCAAAGTCACTCACCATGGACCGTACCTGGGGCAAGAAAGCAGAGCGGAAAGGGGCATCGCAAACAGGGCCATAACGGGAGACGGAAAAGCTGGGGACATCAGGGATATTAAGGCTGGGTAACAACCCCACCACCCTGAGGACGTGCAGCCTGACCCCTTGGTTACACGCTGTTGCTGCATTTGTCCTGTGACATCTGCTGCCAGACAACAAAGGAAGTTTTCTTAGGTTGAAAAAGGCTTTTCTAAAAACAACCTTAATTTTTTTTACAAAAGGAGAACAGATGTCTGCCACCAGCGCCACGCTCAGCTAAAATGGGGATAAGGCACCGCGGCATCATTTGCTCCTCAAGAGGAAGAAAGAGCGGGGTTTTTGTGCAGCTCCTCATCTAAGGAACCGGAGCACATAATGCACAGGAGGTGGGGGGAAAACCCCAACCAGACCACCAAACTTTGGAAGGCCCGATTTCCCATTGCCCAAGGGAAAAATGCCGTCTGGGGCAGGTCGCGAGGCAGGTGGGCAACGCGACAGCCGTGTCGCGCTCTCGGGAACACGCGAGGGCCGTCCAGGCCGAAGGACGCTGCGCCTTCAACGTCAACGTTCCCCAGCTTGACCAAGCGGTGGCAAATACTGCTCCAGGAAAGCCACCTTGGGAAGTGAGCGTGGACACTGCTGCTGGCCACCATCTTCCACCTACTTTGGTTGGGAAGTAGCGGCTGGTCTTGAACTTCTTCAATAAGCTCGACAGGACAAAGGTGGAGAAGAAGAGGATGCAGCACCAGAAGAGGACATTAGGCGCGTAGGGGCCGTTGTGTCCACAGGCAGGTCCTTGAAACTCGCCATGCAAATGCCGGCATTCCTGGAGAAACAGAGCGTCAGGACACAATGGCAGCGCACGAGCGGCAAGGCGGCCTCGATAACTAGGGGCTTCTGAGGATCCTGCTCCGAGGGCCGTGACCTTGTGCCTGCTGCTTCCAGAAGGACAGCTGTATCCCAGTGGTGCTGGGGACAAGGTGGACTGGACTCTCCTTCCCGGGACCAAGCGGGTCACCACCACACGTTACGTTTAGCAATGACTTTTCAGAGCAGCGCTGGCACGGTTGGAGGCCCATCATCACCTGAAGGGCTCTGGCTTTTGCACCCCGCGGCCGCAGCGCGAGGAAGCGGTGGCTCGGGGCACTTACAGACACCGTGAGGTTTTCCCAGGCGATGCCAGACACATTGATCTTGTTGCTCTCCCAGAAACGCAGGGTGTCATTGCTGGGATGAGTCGGTGCCTCGCACTTACAGCTGGGAGGAGAGAAGTCAAGAGAGGGGTAAGGGAAAGGCGATGGGGGTGCAGCCCCGAGCTCCTGCCAAGGGGCAGCGGCGTTTTAGGGACAAAAACGCACTAGTAGGTGGTGAGGAAGTCGAGCTTGCTGTGCATGTGCACAGGGTAGGTCTCTCGCAGGTGACTCAGCTTCTCTAGCGCCTCGTAAATGAAGATGATGCAGATGAGGGAGGCAAAGGCTTCTTCGGTGAAGCGGGTGATGTAGCACACCAAAGAGCTGGCGTCGGTGGCCACCAGCACGACGCAGAAGAAGGCAGTCCACAGCCCGATGCACGCCCGCAGGGAGAGATAGGAGAGCGTGTACTCCCTGGGAAACCAAACCGAAACAAAGGGTGGAAAGACCAGCAAGAGGCTCTGAGCCCTGCCTGCCTCTGGGGAGAACTGGGAGCCATCTCGGAGCGCGTCAACGCTGTGGTCAATGCACTTCCCACGTGCTACTACAGATCACCGCAGCGCTGCGGTGGGGGGGCCCCGCCAGAGGAGAGCCCCATGTTTCATTATCGTTATTGAACAAGTCTCTTGAGTTAACACCTTGGAGGCTAACTGAGGTCAGGTCCCTCTTGGGGAAGGTCGTCTCCCTGATGGATCGTCAGGATCACCCTGATGCCCTCACATCAATACCAGCTGGTTTTCCCTCATTCCCAAAGCAGAGGGAATCACCTCCCCGTCCTTGTGCAGCCCACCTTGGGACTCCACATCCCTGTGGTTCCTCCTCCTGCTCCCACTGCTTCACTTGAACCCTAAAATTCCCAAACAATCCCACCCATCCATCAGAGACCCAGGGCTCTTGCACCATATTACATGCTGAAGCAGCAGCATGCGATGCCCAGGACACAGAAAACCACTTCAATCTAACAACTACCACTAGGGAAAACATCTTTTCTCCATCACTGCCTTCTGCTGAAAGGCTCTCGCAGCAGCCAGTCTTACTTGCAAAATTTGTAGAGGATCTTCTCAAACACAAGGACGGGCCCGGTGCTGCCAAGGATGGTGAGAGGTTGCCCGGCAAAGAGGGAATAGACCACGCCGGTCATGGATGCACCCAGCAGCGACTCCATGGCACTCTGTCCAGGGAAGAGAGGCAGCAGTGAGGAAAGAAATCACTAGCCACCAGGGGAAACATAACCCCCCCCAAAAAAACCAGAAAAACAAAGCAAAGTCACTGCAGCAAGGCTTTTACCATGACTTTTATCCTCCCCCGTGCCACCCAAGAGAGAGAGGTGCTCACTATGTGGCCGTTGGTTGCCTCCCCCAGCAGTCCCCCAAAGGTGATGACGGGGGACATGCAGGCACAGTAGAGGAAGAGGAAGGATGCCAGGCACTGCAGGCTCAGACCATCCCGAAAGTCACTCCAGAACCACGGGGCTTTCCGCTTCACATCCAGGACCAAACCTCCAAAGAGCCTGGAGGAAGGAAAATAAAACATTTGTAGGCTCGCCTCTTGGAAGAGCACACGGAGTTTGCTTTGCTGCAGAAGGGCAACCACAAGCCGAGAGGAACAACCGTCCTTGCTAAGAAGCAGCACTTGCCTTCACCCCACGGTGTGGCCCCTGGGCACCCAGGCACACAAAAAACCCCCCACATCTCCAACAGACAGAAAAAGGACCTAAGCTGAGAGCACATCCCCTCTTAGAGCAACAGCCCCTCGCTGTGAGGAGGGGCAGAGCTCTGGCTTGGAGGTATTTATGCATCTGCCCCCACCCAAATCAAGAACACCTGAGTGCAACGATGCTGTGGCTGAGCCTGGCTGCCCCCATCTCCCACCTACCCAGCCCAGAGGAGCACGCTGGTGCTGTGGAGCCCCTTCACTGCACCCACGCGCCCCCCAGGCCCTGCTAGAAGGGAAAGGGCACGCTCAGATTTGAGAGGCAAAGAGAAAAAGCCCCAAACTGTTAAAGCTCACACCTTCCCGTCCGCTCCAGTTCAGGGCCGCTGTGCTTCTCCGGCTTGCTGTGAGCACTGTCATCGAGAGCTCCTGGCATCTTCCTTTTCTCCTGTTCAAATGGAAGTGAGCTGGAGGTGTGTACTGGTAACCACTGGCTTCTTTTCCTTCTGGTCTGGGTACTGTGTCAAACTGGGACCTTGTGGATCTGGGCTGCTGTCCTGCCCATCCCCCTCGCGCCGCCCTCCATCGCAGCACCCACCTGCGAAGGGACGTTTTTCGGGGGCTCGATTCGGATCGATGGATCCCACTCTCCTGGCGGCAAGACCGTGACCTGATCCAGGAACTCGTCCACACCAGCCACGAGGTCAGCCCGGTTCTTGGCTTTATAAGCAACATCATGGAAAACCTGCCGAGAGGAGACAGCGTGGGCAGAGGACAACCCATCTCCGATGTCCTATCAGTGCAACAAGCTCTTGGCTAAATGCAAGAGAATTTTCCCGTTTCCTGCTGGGAATGTCGGGAGATATTCCCCCAAAAGCAAAAATCTGTGCAATGTGGTCCTTGTAATTATCTCCTCCATGAGGCCCCCATCCCCCATGGCACAGCGCAGCCATTTGCTTCAAGAGGAGAAGGTGTACTGGTCCTGGCCGTGCCACCGCCGGGGACAGTGCGCTGGGGACCCCGGGGAGAAGGATGAGGTGCAGGGTGCATCCCGGGGGGGGGGGGATTTCAGCCTCCGGGATGTGGGGTGGTGCAAATCCACCTGTTTGCTTTGGGGTGCGACCAGCGGGTGGGTGTTTGGAGAGCTGCAGGCAGCTGGGGCAGCTGCACCTCTTCCTGCTACTAGAGACAGGGAGAGGTGAAGAAATGATTCATATCTCTTATCTCGTCGCACCTCATCTGTCATGATAGTAGCCATGGCCCTGCCAATCTCGTGGTACTGGTGGGCTTTTCCTTCTGGTCCGAGCAAAACGAACAGGAACCTGGGCAAGAAAAACAAAACGAGGGAGAAGAATGTGTCCTTGCTCAGAGGGCACCCAAGGAAACCACCGGGAGCTCCCAGCCCGGAGCACAGAGAGGGGACACGGAGGCTCACCGACTCCGCGATGACTTTGAAATGCATCAAAACCGATTGCAAACTTAATTTTTGGGCCAACATTCAGTAAAATTGGCCAACGGGTATGAAAGACACAGCAGGGAGGGGAGGAACAAAGGAAAGGAGATGGGAGTGGGACGACGCCAGAGGCACGCAAATAGAAGTTGTGTCGTTAGGTTTTCTTCAAATCAAAAACTTTGTGCTTCTCGTTCAGACCTGGTTGGGATGGGAACTTCTGTCATGCCCGAGAGGAGGACAGCGGGGGTCAGGCGGACAAATGCCACGATGGGCTGGTGAAGGAAATCCAGGTTTCCCACGAGCACGTTGGACGCTTCAGCCCCGGTGGGAATTTTCTTCATGAAGTGCAGCTCCGCCTGGGCATGACGAGCAGTTTTCAGGTCATCACCCAAAGGCAAAGCCCACAGCACTCTCTGCAGCCAAGTTTGCAACAGCAAAATTGGCCCAAAGGGCGTAAGAAAGCTACGAGTGTCTCACCTTGCTTAAATCCGTTGTGTTGGTCTCATGGTTCACCCCGTTTTTAGCTTCTGCAGTGGTGGGAGAAGGATGAGGGGTGAGTGTTTGGGCTGGTAGGAAAAAGAAAAGACACTCAGAAAGACAGGCAAGGACGAGCGGGGACGCTTCTCCTTTGCCAGGACAAGTCTAACGGGGCCAAAGCCCGGCAGAAACCTTCACCCGGTGCCAAAGCCCGGCAGAGACCCCCTCCCGGTGCCAAAGCCCGGCAGAAACCCCCTCCCAGTGCCAAAGCCTCCAGCAACCCTGACCTGGCCTGTCGAGGAGGTGCAGGTCTGACTGCTTCTTGCTCACATCAGCAAATGAGCGGACAATGGGCAGAAGGTTGTTCCTCTTCTTCTCGTTCTGGTGGTGATGCTTCTTCAAAAGGACATCTCGCACTCTTGCCCGCATGTGCTCATCAAATTCCACGGACTGTTCTTGCTGGCCCAGGATCATATCTGGGATGGCAAAGGCAGATGAAGCCGTCAGAGCAGAAACCCCCCAAAGCCCCCCGCAATGGCTGTGCCGCGCAGCTGGTCCTAACACAGCCTCGTCCTTTCCTAGCAATGGTTTAAGTACAGTTCAGCCTTCGCAGCGAAAGCAGGAATTGCCTTTTGCTAAAAGCCGTCATCAAAGTGTTCATTCGCCATGCCACTAAGATAATTATTTCCCATTCTAAATAATGCAATTTTCTTGCCCCGTCTGGCCTTTCTGTCTGACTCTACACATTTAACCGAATCATAAGCACTCTATAGCGCTTTTTCCAGAGTTTTCCCAGAGGCTTTCCCAGAGTTTCCTTGGCCAATCGACTGCAATTTGCTGAGCCCAGGGAGAAACGTGCTATGAACGGCTCCGACTTCTCCGGCCCTTGAAAGGGCTGAATGGAGACCTGCCAGTCAAGGATAATTTCTCCAAAGCTGCTTTTTCAATTATTTCAATTCTCTTCCCCACAGAAATACTCTGTTTGGTCATCTGCCAGATAAAATCTGTCTTTAAATCTCTTAATTCCTGGACATTAAGCGAAAAGAAAAAAAAAAAGAACATGAGGAAATAGCTTGTAATAAATAGCTGATTTTATGAGGTTCAGCTCTTACGCAGACTCCGTATTTCTAAGAGCTAAGCCCTGACAGTCCTTTTCGGCTGGAGAATATTCTCCAACCGCTTCTCTAACCACACAGATCGCTTTCAGAAGGATCCCATACTGGAAGAAAAAGCTGGTGCGACTACTGCACACCCGGTATACACCCAAAACCCAAGTCACGACTTAAAAGCACAGCGGGACTTCTGGAAAAGGACCCGCCAGCAGGGCAGGGTTTGGTTCAGCAGTGATGGGCACTGTGGTGACCCCAGTTCCCAAAGGGGTGCAGCGCTCACGATACCTGCAATCTCCTCGATGCTGTTGGCACAAATGTCCAGCAGCACCGTCCCGTTGATGATGCAGCTCCTCAGCTCAAAGAGGCTGTGCAAGGACAGCGTGGCCACGTAGGGCTTGCTCCAGCGCTCGCCGCCGTCTTCCACGTCCTCCTCAAACTTCAGCCACCTGCAGACATGGGGTGCCATCAGCCCCATTGCAAGAAAACAACCTCAGCTCTGCAACCCCTTTAATGGCGTGGCAAGAGGAGAAGGCTCCTCACATCGGCACCGGTGGGTGCAAAAGCTCTGCGTGCTGGAGAGTGGGAGGCAGAGCCCACAGGCACTGCCGGCGTGGGGGCTCCTCTCCCACCACAGCCAGCAGCGGGGCTTTACCTGGCCGTTTCGTTCCACTCGGCCTCTTTGCCCTCTTTCATGCAGATCTCATCCAGCTCAGTGAACAAGTCGTGAGGGACATGCTGCTCATCCTCCTCGGTCCCGAGGATGAACTGCACCCGCTGGGACGGGGTGTCTGGGGGCAGAAGACAAAGTCCGGTCCCGTTACGGTGCCCGAATACAGCCCGTGAGTCACACTCACATGCAAAGTGGGCATCGGGTCGGCACCGGCTCAGCCCAGCCAGGAATACTGGGCTGGCCCATCTCCCGGGGGTCTGTCCGCGCCTGCACACAGCCACGGAGAAGGTTCTGCTCCACCTCTCATAAGGATGGGCTGCTTTCGTTCCCCGCATCTCCATCCTAAAGCCAGGATCCCTCCAAGGAAGCTGACCCCAAATTTACAATGCCACTTTCCCCGGGAAGAACAGCAAGCCACGTACCCTGGCCACGGGGACCTGCTTGCAGAAGCCCCCAGCACCCACGTGGCCCCCAAGGAGTTTAGCAAATGCCACGGCGGGACTTACAGTGGTATCCGTGCTCTGTTGGGGCAGACTCCTTCTCCCGTTCCCGTTTCCGATGCTTCTGGCTGTGGGGTCGGTGATGCCGGTGGCTCTGCCTCACCAGCGGCATCCGCACCCCCACGTACAGGGTCCGGTGACCTGCAAAAAAGCGGCGTTTGCATCGCACTCGGTATCGTGGACATGGTCGACGCAGATGCCAGTTGATTTTTTTCCTTATTTCCAAGCCTATTTCACTTGAGTTTTGCTACAAGAAAGCAAAACCAAGCGATGGCTCTGGGCCATCTAAAAATGCCCTGGAAGTATCAAACCTCTTCTCAAATTCCAGCTTTGGCTGGACAGCACTCAGGCTTGCTCATTAAGCAGTGACAGAAGGTAATTCTGTTCAAAATCTCTGTACGGCACCAGGTGACAAGAGAAGATCAAATCAGTGCCATGATAATGAACTCCAGAACAAAACACCAAAATCACAACCCCGCGTCTGCAGCCGTCAAATTATTCTCCTGACCTCTCCAAGCCAGGAGCAGCCTCTGTGAGACAACAAGACGTGAATTATCCAGCCCCGCGGCTAAAACTCACACCGTGGCCTCTGGGGGGACTTTCTGCCTCTGTTTCAAAAGCCGTGATACTAATAAACGTGAAAATAATTGTGCTGCTTTATTTAGGAGCACGGCACGTTTTGCTGCACGTGACGTGGCACTGGGCAAGGGACGTCTCAGGGATGCTGTGCGATGGGAAGACGCGCTGGGCTGCTGGTCCCTCCACCAGGTTCTCAGCAGGGACTCACCTTCCAGCTCCTCCTTCTCATAGTGAATATTGACAACATTGCTCGTTCTTCCCTGGTCAATCACCGCCTCCTCGTCGTGTCTCTGTTTAGCAATGAGGATAAGGTGAAGGTTGGGGCTGGCTGTGCAGAGCTCCCTTACATCCTCCCAGCCATCATCCACCCCTGCGTCCACGAGCATCACTCCTCTGCGTGCCTCCTCCTCCAGGCACGGCCCTAAGAACATGGGCTTGTAGCAGGTTTTTAATTCCTGTACCCAAAGAAACCAGCCTATAACGTCACCCGTGTTGTCTACAGTGTGATTCTGGAAGTAGTTACTACAGGAGGAGAGGGCTGAGTGTTTCAGGCGTAAAAGACCAAAACGAAAACAAACTGGGGGAAAAAAAACCCACCCACACAACTCTGCACTTTTGATCTCAGGAAGTTTCAGCCTCCAACCGTGATACCTGCAGGACTCACTAGATGGCACTTGGCCACAGGACATGGCCACCAACACCCTCCAAAGGCCACCAAGAGCGGGCACAGGCGAAGCTTCATCCTCAGCCCAACGAGGCTTGGGCTTCCCTTGGTGCAAACAAGGTGCTTTCCTTAGAAATCATCATTTTTCTCCTTGAGAAGGCCAAGGGCTGAGAGCTAACGCCCTCCTCGCCTGAAACTCCCCTCCTGGCACTCCCTGAAGAGCATTTGTGCCTTAAAAGCCGAAGGAAAACGACAGCAGCAAACAGAAACGAGTCTTTTTGCTTCTCTTTTCCCCTTGCCACCAAGGGCGGGCATCACCAGCACTGCCGCGTCCAACAAAACCTGCGGCTTGAAGAAAGGCCACCTGGAGACCCCCGATACCTCTTTTCCCCTCTTCAGGCTGCACTTTTAATTGCTATCAATTACTTAAAATACTAAAGAAAATATGCTGCCAATGCTTGGTTCCTTCTGCCTTGCCTGCATGGACAGTAACTAATGCAAGAAACCCAAAATCTGCTACCCACGCGGAGAAAAACGCTGCGGTGCCCAGACACGATTTAGTTTTGACTGGTTTTCAAATTATTCCTCCTTTAAAGGCACAAAGGGGAAAGTTTGGGACTATTGAATTGCTGAGGTTCATCTTTGCAAGCCCGTGGCCGTCATCACAGGCACCAGAAACTATCCCAACAAAAACATACACCGAGATGCGCAGCCAGTGGCTCCGTTTCTGACAGTGAAGTTTGAAGAAGAGCAAAATACCCAGAAAATGGGGAACCGAAAGGGCTGTTGGATGAAATGCTGGAAGCAAGAGCCGCACCGTGCTCTGGGAAGCAGCCCACAACAACCAGCGCTGTAATTTTCCAAGTAAAACTACAAATAATACACTGCCCATTGTACTAATAATGAAGCATTACCTATGGAGACTTATTAAAATATAGAGAATAAATAACTTACTATGATTTAAGCTGCAAACGCTAAGGTGAAATCAGCTTTTCATCCCCCAAATTGCTGCTTCGACTGAGAGGAGCATCACCTGCGGCCACGCAGCAGCGGTGCTCGGGAAGGCGCACGCCTCCACGTCACCAGTTAATTTGACAAGTGAGAGGAAGAAACGCTCCTGTCTGGAAACGAGTTTGCTGGTCCACGTGTACAATAATTTCAGAGCCGACTTGTTGCTCCCTCCCCACCAGCTCCCGGCGTTCGCCCACATTACTCAGCAGCTGGATTATCGGCGCCTGTGGCTTTCCAGTCCTCTCTCTGATCGCAGCCCCCGCCACCCTCCCCCCCTTCTTAGCAACGCACCTCGCTCCCCTCTGGATTTGCCAAAAAAAACCCCAAAAAACCCCCAAACCCCAACCTTGGAAAACAGGATGAAAGGGCTTAATAAAACCTCTTGAAACAGCAATTTTAATTAAATAGCCATTTAAATAAAATTGCAAGCTGGAGCGCATTATGTGGCTGTCAGAGTGGGAATAAACGGAGCAATCTGGGAGTCGCAGCTTCCAGACGCCTTGTGTGTGACATGGGGAAAGTCTCCTTCTCTCCTAGAAACTGTTTTGTCTCTGTGCTCTGACCAGTGATGCTGAACCTGCCCCCCCCCAGCCCTCCTCAGCACAGAGCATCTCCCCCTGCGCATCCTTCTGCGCTCAGGAGAAATGCCGATGGGATTTCAGGGAGGCTTTTCCCACTTTTGGGGGGATGCTCAGCCCCTCAGCAGAACCCTGGCCGTGCTACCTGTAACTCTTCCAGAACTGTCTTTTTGTAACCCCCATTCCAGTTCATCCTCACGTCCATCACCGGTTTGGGGGGATAATTGAACCTCCAGAGCAGTCAGGGGGTCAGCGCCCACCCAGACACTGGGGCAGCCCTCACCGAGGGGGGGTCAGCGCACCCCAACTCCAGAGACACAAAAAGGGACCGTTCTGCAGTCAGCGTCTGTGGTGCGGATCCAGGCAGTTACATAAAGCCAAGCACCTCGAGACTCTTCCCACTTGGAAAACTTAGTGGATGGGGAGAAACCAGCTCTGTTTTGAGGAAAAACTACCTGGAATAGAGAAATGGGTTGTAAACGCCACATCCTGCCAGGGCGAAAGCAGCATTAGTGCGTATTAAAAATCACAGGCTACCACAATACAAGTGAGGTATGAAATGTTGGGAAAAATAACCATTACAGGGTGGCACTGATGTTCATCGACATTTCCTGCAAAAAAAATCAGGGCGTTTCAGGAAGATCTCGCTTTGGCACGGCCTCCACCCCTTTGGTGTTTCAATAAATCCTCATCAGCCAAACCAAGCCCTGGCACGGTACGGAAATGTCCAGAGCAGCGATAGATTTGATGCTCCTCGCTCCCTCCAGCTCTCTCCAGCTCTACTTTATTTTCCAAGCTGAGCTAATCTGTCATTTCCATCCCATAAATTCATTTGCTCTAATGAACTTCCTCCCCGGCGCCGCTCAGCACAAAGGTTAACTGCCTGGCTTGCCCTGAAAGGCGACACGGGGTGTAAAATAACACGGCGAAGGAAGGTGACACCGAGGTCTCATCAGTTAAAATCCCATCATGATCCAAGCTTGGATCCCCACTGCTTTCTCCTTACTTAGTATTAAAGCTTCAGGAGCAAAAATAGGAGGGAACGGGACAAGTGGGCCCCTCTGGATCCAGGGCAAGATGCTCTGAGCATCCCATCGCCCTTCCCTGGCCATTGCAGCATCCCCGAAGTGACGGCAAGCCTTGCGCAGCGATGCCACCGAAGGCAACGGCTCTGCTTAAAACTCTCAGTCCTGGTTAGGCCACTCAAGTGGACTCGGAGTGGTTATTTCATGGAGGAAACTGCTGGAGAATTTAAGGATTTAATAAAGCTGCAGGGCTGCGGACCCATGGGCTTGGGATGGGATGGAGCAGGAAGGAGAGATGCCTCCGCAAAGCACGTTACCCCATCCCAGGATGGCTACCAGCACTCGCAGATGCTTTGCCTTCCCTCTCCATCCTTCTCCGCTGCTGGCAGGTGCCTAGAAAACATCAAACCATCGAAGCTGGGCTGGGAAAGGGGACGCCGAGCTTTGCATCGCTCCCTTTTGAGTTTTGGAGCAGCCAGAGTTGTTCCCCTTCACTGTTTTCTAAGCGCAAAGCTCCGGCTGGCTGCTTCGAAGCTGGTTTTGTTGGGAGGCTGAAAGTAATTATTGCTTGTAAAAATGAAATCACAAATCACGGGCACAAAAGAGGAAAGCCTGTATCGACACGGCTGCAGTGAAGCCCTCGGTGTCATGAGCTCAGGGCATCCTCTCCCCACATCCATCTCAAGAAAACTTCTCCAAAATATTACTTTGCTGTGATATTTCTGTCCCAGCAGGAGAGGGGGTTTGAGTGTCCTGCCTCAGTTTACCTGTCTCAGTGCAGCTCCTCTGGTTAAAAAAGAAAAACCTTTCCCTGGGGAAGCTTTGGTGTAATTGAGGATGAGTAAAAGCACAAAGCAGAGGTTCAGGTCTGCCTCTGAGTCCTCCTGGTGCTGGGGGAGGCTGAAAGCATCGCGTGAGCCGGCAAACCTCACGTCCCGGCCCCCTCATCCCATTGCATGCACGGAGAGCCGGCCCCTGGCAGGGAGGGGGGGATTAATGTAACTAATCTCACCCGCAGTGTCATTAATAAAGCTGATCCCACTGTTACTATGGGATGAGGGTAACACGGACCAAACTGGGGGACTACTTTGGTGGCGGAGCAGGACACTCCCTCCTTGCCCCTCTCCATCTCCACCCTGCCCGGATGAAGCCACCATCCCTGTGGCTCCGTCCTTTGCTATGGTGGTGGCCAGCAACGTCCCCCAGCTCCTGGGACAGGATTTGACCCCTGTGACAGAGACTGGACTCGGGCGCTTGCCATGGGAGGGGACAGGTCCCCAGAACCCAAAGTGGGGCTGTGGCAGGGGAACACACATCATGGCCGAGCATCACCAGGACATGACTGTCATCCCTTCCTGGGGGACATGTAAATTCCTTCCAGTCTTCCCCATAAGCTGTAATTTCAGGGCAGGTTAATTAATACCCCACCTCTCATTTGCCACTGAGAGCAGCTCCTCCAGCTGGGTCCCATGGGTGCAGCGGGCGGGCGGGCGGACCAGCCCTCCCCAGGACAAGGAGATGCTGAAAGAGGGGGGACCACCCAGCCGCCCCCTGCCTGCACCCCAGCACCAGCTGCACCCATGCAAGCCTCTGGTGGGGACAACAGCTGAGCCCCCTTTGTCCCCCCCTCCAAGGGCCTGCAGCATCACCAGGGGGTCACATCGAGGGGACAAGGGGGGCCGCTCAGGGACGCCCTCCAACACGCAGGTGCTTTCGTCCCCTCCTCACCCTCACATCACTCCTGCACCCACCTTGAGCACCCCCCACCTTGCAGATGCCTTGCTGATGCCTCACACTCCCCTTCAGAGGCCTGGCACCCCCATGCACCCCCCAGAACCCCATTTTACACAGACCTACCGCCCCCCTTACCCCCCCCTCCACCTTGCAGATGGCCTTCACCCACCTTTGCACGCCCCTTACAGCCCCCCCCGTGCACCCCCCCTTGCAGACACCTTGTCTCCCCCAGGCACTCCCCCACCTGCTCCCCT
>JAVJGJ010000039.1:4596179-4607840 GCA_035590215.1 Microhierax caerulescens | reverse complement strand
GGAGCCGGGATCTGGGCAGGGAAGGGCTCTGGAGCCGGGATCTGGGCAGGGAAGGGCTCTGGAGCCGGGATCTGGGCCGGGAAGGGCTCTGCCGCTCGGGTTGGGGCGGCAGCGATGGATGTTGCTTGCACAATACGCTGAAGGAACGGTGGGTATTTAATCTTTGGAGACCAAAGGGTTAAAGCCCTGTTAGGGTGGGAGCTGGTATTTGGCCAGATCAGTCCAGTTTTATTTGGGAAAGGGTTTTAATGTTCAACTAAAGAAAAAAAGAAGCTGATTTAACTCCTTCCTCGCGCTCCCGTGAGCCCAAAGTCGGTAACAGGAGGGACAGGTGACCTGGGTCTTCATCGTGGCTTCGTGTTGCGCCGCTGCCCCCAAACAGCTCTGTCCCCCCTGTCCCCCCTGTCCCCACGCCATGTTTGACCTGGGGGCGGTGGGGTGGCTCTGGGTGACCCAAACAGCTCTGTCCCCCCTGTCCCCACGCCGTGTTTCACCTGGGGGCGATGGGGTGGCTCTGGGTGACCCGAACAGCTCTGTCCCCCCTGTCCCCACGCCGTGTTTCACCTGGGGGCGGTGGGGTGGCTCTGGGTGGCCCTGGCAGCCGATCCACAGCTCTGCAGTCACGTCCCCACCGCTCGAACGTGTTTGCCTGGGCTCTGCTTTTGCTCCGGGCTCTGCTCGTGTGCATGTGTGGGAGGATGTTCTGGTTTATGCACTACGGAATCGTCGCTCTCAGCCATTGTTACGGCTCAAAACTACCGCTGAGAAACGGCTTCTGAAACAATTTCTATTAAATACATGCCCGTGGGCTCAGGGGTATTGCTGATGGTTTCTAAATTAACATTATTCAGCAAGTTCTTGTTGCCACATGGCCTTTGAAGTGCGGAGGAGTGTCTGTGACCACAGGGGAGTGGAGATGTAACCACAAAGACCAGGAGACATCCTTCTCCTGGGAGAAGTTGGTAGCACGGGGCTTTAACACCCTGGCTTTTCCCAGCCAGCACCGAGAGCGGCGTGACAGCATCCAGAGGATGGGGAGCCCAAGCTGGTCCAGTTGGAGCGGCTCCGTGCCGCCCCGTGGCACGGCGTGGAGCTCCCGTGGAGCTCATCTCCTACAGCCTGGCAGCCAGGAGGGCGCGTGGGCTGTGGCAGGTTAACGGAGTGTGGTGAAGCCACCCTGATCCCTCGGGGCAGTTCCTCCTGTCCTGAAATGTGGCTTGGGGCAGAGGCAGATGTGTGAGGTGCACAAGAGGTGCCCACAGCTGTCTTAGCAGCCTGGTCTGGTTTCTCCCACGTCCCGTGGCGCGGGGACCCGCCGTGTGGGCTGTGACGTGCAGCATCTTCGGACCTGCAGGCATCCCAGGCTCTTGGGCTGGGTCAGGGCTGCACGGCGCTCAGCACAAAGTGCGTTGGGTCTGGGGGCTCCTCAAGGACTTTGGGGAAAGCTGGGGGGCCGCCTCTTGCCGCTTTTGTGCTGGGAGGGCTCCTGCCGTGTCGGAGCCTGCGGGATTTGCTCCGCGGAGATGTTTGCGTGCGTCCTGCAGGTTACAGCTACGGGAGGGAGGGTCTGGCCTCCGCCTGGGCTGACACCCCTGTTTGCTGGGGCAGGGGGGAGCTTTTTTGGACACAGAGGGGGGCAGTGGCAAGAAACTCAGTGACCTTGACCTGAGCAAGACTTGGAATTCTTGCCAAGCCTCTCGTGGGGGGGTCAGCAAGCTCCTGGCCGCTCAGCTTGCAGTAGGGGAAGGGGTTAGGGGCCGGTTTGCTGGCAGCGATGGGCAGGCTGGTACCACGAGGAAGACGATGAGCGTTCATCGGTGACACGGATGTCGTCCTGCATTCGCCTGTCTCTGCAGTGGTGCAGGAGGCTGGGCTGGGCTGCAGGCTGACACGCCAGCTTTGGTGTCTCTTAGCCCGAATTGTGTGGGTTTTGGGTGGGTGGCGAGGCTACTTTGAAAAAAAAAAAAAAAAAAAAAAAAAGCTTTAGCAAGGGCAGGTCTCGGGTCCTCAGACCACTCGGTTTGCTTTAACGCTCCTTCTGCGGAGATGGCAGGGCACGGGGTGGCTTTACCTAAGAAAAGCTCAAAGCTCTTCCGAGGAGGAAGAACTAAACGCCGAACGCATCGCCTCTCTGTAGCCAGAGCCGAAGTGAGTGTCTGACAAATCTCTTCACAGCGACGTCCTTGCCCTGCCCATCTTCAAGCAGGAAGAATCGAGCTTGCCCCCCGAAAACGAGAACAAAATTCTGCCTTTCCAGTACGTGCTGTGTGCCGCCACGTCCCCCGCTGTCAAGCTCCACGACGAAACGCTCACCTATCTCAACCAAGGTGAGAGAAGCCCCCGTTGCCCTCCACGGGCCGGGTGCGCCTCGCGTTTAGCACCCTAAAAAATACAATTCTGCCTCTGGAAATTTCCCCTTGGGAATGGAAAGCGCCTCAGCAGTAAACCCCAGGTTGCTCCAGTTGGGAAGCGCCGCTTCCTTTGCCTTGCTGCCTGCCCTCCGCTTACGGCGGCGGCGTGAATAGCCGGTAGGATTTAACCCGGTGATAATCTGTGCGATGTGAGGTGGTTAACCGGGGTACCCGTGCCGGGTGCTCTGCAGGGGGGGGAGTGTTTTACAGGTTCGAGCTGCACCCGCTGCTTTCAAGTAGAACTGGAAGATCAGGGTTGGCGACCAAAGGCAGATGAAGCTTGTGTAATCGATTTCTTCCCTGTTCTTGATCTTGGGTTAATAAGGGTAATTCCTGGAAAGTACTGCTGCAGGAAGGGAGAGGATTATCTCTTCCTGGAGAGGTGCGTTACAGCTGTGGCTCCAATGGCTCGTGCTCCCATCACCCCCCCACTAAAACCTGGCAAGAAGATCGAGTGGCATGTCTAGTGTGGCAGAAAAAGGCGTCGGGGTGGCAGCAGGGTCCGTCTGACTAACCGCCGGGTACCTTGCCGTCTTTCCCCCAGGGCAGTCCTATGAAATCCGGATGCTGGACAACAGGAAGATCGGGGAGCTGCCGGAGATAAATGGGAAACTGGTCAAGGTGAGCAGAGCACGTGGGTGTGCGCGCCCAGCTGGGGCTGTCCCCTGCCGCGGGGGGCCGTGGCCTCATCCTGCGCCCCCACAGCGACTGCCGTGACAGCGCGAGTGGCGTGGGTCTGCCTCGCTTGGGGGTTTATTTTCCCTTTTTCCTTCTCCTGCTTTGTGGAGACCAGCCTGGCTGGTGCTGTCCAGCCAGTCCCGGGGGGCCTGGGGGCAAGCCAGGAGGCAGTCGCAGGAGGGATAAGGGACCTTCGTGTTTCCATCCCGAGGGTCCATCTGGGCTCCCTTGCGTATTTTCGGCTTCTCCGTGAAGCCTTCAGGCTCCTCTGCTCCCCTCTCTGCCCCTTTTCTCGCGCCGGGAAGCGCCTCGCGGCTCCGAGTTTCCTGCGGCAGCTCCAGCCCCGGACTGTTTCTCCCCTCTAGAGCATATTCCGGGTGGTGTTTCACGACCGGCGGCTGCAGTACACGGAGCACCAGCAGCTGGAGGGCTGGCGGTGGAACCGGCCCGGGGACAGGATACTGGACATAGGTGAGTCCCCGGGGCTGGTGGGGACGCGGGTGCCTGAGGTGCCTCCGGCCAAGCTCCCGGTCCCTTTAAGGGACAAAGTGCTGTGACGATCCTGCGCTTTGAGAGACGTGGTTGGTTCTTCCGTAAGTTCCCTGCAAATCCCTTCCTGCTACAAACCGCAGCCTGTTCTCCGTGTGTGCCCCTACAGATATCCCCATGTCCGTGGGCATCATTGACCCCAGAGCAAACCCAACCCAGCTCAATACCGTGGAGTTTCTATGGGATCCTTCCAAGAGGACTTCTGTGTTTATCCAGGTGAAAGAGGAAAAGCGGAAAAACTCCTGTTGTGGGCATCTAGGGGAAAAAATAAGTTTTCCAAGGGGGAAAAAGATGCTTTTTCTAACTCGGGAGCACCGAAATAGCAGCCAGATGCTACAGTGGTAGAAGGATGTCAAGTAAAACACGCCCTGCCTCCTGCAAGAGAGCAGCAGCTCATGAGTGAGCAAGGCACGGGCACAGCTGACCACCAGCCAGTTGTTTCACACATTCTAGTGGTGGTTTAGGTCCCACTGGTTGCAGGATTTGAGTCTCCGTCCTGCTTAGATGCTTTTGCACATCTCACCAGCTGCATAAAATACCTTTTGGAAGTCTGGCCCTCCCAGCCAGGATACACAGGCTGCCGCCCGCGGAGGCTGGTGCCGCAGAGCTGGCTGCACTGCTGGTCTGGCGCTTGCTTGTAACATTAAGAGGTTGCAAAACTTGTTGGAAGAATGTGGCTCCACCTCTGCCGTGGCGTCCCCTTAAGTCCTTCGTGCTGGGGGTGCTTGCGGTCCCGTCCCCGCTCTCTATTTTGCCCCCTCACCCTTTATGTGAGTGCTGCTGCGGCTCCCACGAGGGGAACGGCCGCGTTGCTGGGGAGTCACGCGGTGGGATTCCTGAGGGTGGGATTCCTGACGGCAGGATGCCTTCCCTTCCCGCAGGTTCACTGCATCAGCACAGAGTTCACCATGCGGAAGCACGGAGGAGAGAAGGGGGTGCCCTTTCGGGTCCAGATAGACACCTTCAAGGAGAACGAGAACGGCGAGTACACGGAGCACCTGCACTCTGCCAGCTGCCAGATCAAGGTCTTCAAGGTACCACGGCCCTTTGGTGACCTTCCCGACACTAGGAAAGAAACTGGGAGTCAATCCCAGTTCACGCCGCGGCCCCAGTGAACGTCACTGGGTTCAGGATGCAGGATGCAGGACCGTGGCCACGCTTGCTTGCGGAAGGGCCTCGTGGTCCTTCTGGTCTCAACGTCGCTGCTCTCCCCCTGGTTCCTCTGTCAGCCGAGGCCGTTGAGGCTATAAAACCAGTAAGCCAAGAACAACGTACGGGGACAACATGGGCTGCGTTGCCTCTGTCTGAAACCTCCCACGTTGGGTCTTATCACCTCGGGAGATCTTCCAAGCAGCCTTGGTGTCTGTCCAAACTCCTCGCTTTAATATTACCTGTTGCCGATGATCTGGCTGCATCTGGCCTCTCCAGCGGTGCCGGTGTCTGGTCCCTGTTGCGAATTGCTTGGGGAACTGCCGGGGCGCAGCGATTAGGGCTGACAAGGGTTGTTGACGCAGCAGCGCCTTGGCAGGGCCGTGCCCACGCTGTCTGGGATGCTGAGGTTGCCTCCGTTACCCCATCCCTCCCTGTAACGCCAAACCTTGGTGCGTGGCTCCTGTCTCCTGGCTTTGGGGGCACTCGGCACCCAGCGGGGGCGGGTGCCTGGCCGGGTGCCTGCGCTGCTTTGCAGCTCTGCCGCGAGGTTGCTGCGGGATACTGGGCAGCGTGCCCTGCTGCTGGCTTGGCATCTTTCCCCTTCTCTCTCTCTCTCTCTCTCCTCTTCTGCCTGGTTGGGTTATGATGTTTCGAAGGCAGGGGTGTGATGATTTAGGGCTTGTTTGAGCTGTGGCTGGTATCTCGGTGCAGAAGGCCTAAATGGATGGCTGCGGAGTGGGGGGTTAGGGCTGGCCGCGAGCCGGCACCCGGAGGACAATGACACTGCGAGGCACCTGCTGCTGCGTTTCTACTGAGCTTCAGCTCTTGGTGCCAGGGGATGGCTTTGGTTTTGGGGGGAGGTTTTTTTTTATCCCCTTGGATTGGGAAAACCCAAAGCAGTGAAGCTGTGGCTTCAGGGCACGGTCTGCCTGCAGGGGATGGTCTGTGATGTCCTGCTCGCCGACACAGCCGCTTTCCTGGGGTCAGGGCTGCTCTTTGGGCAGCAGACGCAACACCGTGCGCGTGTTTCCCCGTGTCCGTGTGAGATCTTGTCCTTCATGGGTTTTGACATGATTCGGGCTCCTGCCCCGCTCTTTCCTTCCTCCCCGCTGCCTCTCAAAGCGGGGAGTGTTTCCCTTCTTCAGTGCTCTCGGTGCTTTCTAAATAGCTGCTGAGGGGCCCTTACCCGTTCCTTGGTGTCTGGGGCACAGATCTGTTCGAGCCACCAGGAGCAGCAGCGTTGCCAGCGGAAAGATGAGATTTTCATGTAGGAACAGGCTCGTGAAGCCACAGCTGAGCAGCACCTCCTCACCCAGCTGGGAGCATGGTGGTAGTTTGCTCAGGTCTCGGCTTTCCTGTCCAGGGGGAAGAGATTTGGAGCTTGGGGAGCAGGATTGTATCGTTTGGGTGTAACAGACAACAATTTCCCGGTTGTATTTGTGTAAAGCTTTTCCGCCGGTGCCATGGGTGCCACTCATCCCCGCGGGAGGCATCTGCCTGCTGGCGGGTGGCTGTGCTGGGCCACCAAGACAAATTCCTTCCACCCGTGAGTACAGGCAGACACCGCGGAGAGCCAAGTTTTGAGGGAATTTCTTTAGGGTTCTGCCAAGGGGAGCACGGGGGTGGCTTTGGCGGTTATTCCTTGCCGCTTTCCCTGGGGCTTTGAGCGGTTGGTAAAGGCAGTGAGTAAAATCACCTTAATCCTTAAAAACCTTAAATGCACATGAGAGAGCACGTGGGTTTTTGAGGTTGTGGGGCTCGGACATAATTGAGCGCTTTCGTGTCCTGATGCTGTTTGTGCCACTGAAACGGCGCCTCTCCAAGCGGTTGATGAAGGTGCAAAAGACGCGGCTCAGATACGTGACACCAGAAAGTGGCCTTTGTCCCCTTAGAGCCGACGTGCGCCGTCGGGAGAAGCGTGTTTCACGACTGTTTCACCCCCTCGTTCAAGATGCTTTTGGGGGCCCCGTTGTAGGCGCGTGGGTAGGTCGGGCTGCTAGGGAAGGGATGCTGTCACCGTAGCGAGTTCTCGGTGCGGATAGTCGCAGCCCTCTTCCTTTTCCCTCTGTAAAGCAACAAGTGGGTGAGTAGAAGGATGAGTCACCTTCTCTGCTGCTTGCATTTCTCGCACACCTCTCCAGCCGTCTGCTGCCGCCCTTCCACGCTGCGGTTCTAACAGGGGCATCTCCTTTCCAGCCCAAAGGAGCTGATCGGAAGCAGAAGACGGACAGGGAAAAGATGGAGAAGCGGACACCTCATGAGAAGGAGAAATACCAGCCTTCCTATGAAACCACGATACTCACAGAGGTGGGATGCTCTGTCATGCAGCGGCTGGCATCGTTGTTTTAGTGAAACCTGGCTTACCTCGCCCGCAGGTGACGAGGAGCTGGCTGTTCTGCTGTGCAACTGTGGCCAGACGGCTGATAGCCACAAGACAAAAGCAAGATAAATTTTGTAGGCAGAGGAGGTGTTTCTTACTTACAGACCTGAAAAAGGGCTCTTGTGCCTGGAAACGTGGCGGGTTTTTCCCCGCTGTAGTAGCTCGTCTGATAGAAGATCTTTACCTCTCCCCGCAAGCTTCGTTTTGCCCGTGTGGCAACTGGCCACTGAGGTTGGGAGCTGGCAGAAAATCCGGTTGTTTGCTCCCTGTGCTAGAGGAAAGCATCGGTCTGTTAAAATGCGATCGACTGAGGGGTGGGTGCTGAGCAGCGCTGGGGAGGGAGCCCTTGTCTGGATTCGGGAACGCTCGTCAGTGCCCGACTCGGCCTCGGAGGTTCCCAGGTTTCTGTGTGTCAGCCCAGTGCCAGAGCGATGGTTTAGATCCCAGATCTCGCTGCGTTTGAATTCTGTGACTTTTGGCCTTTTGAGATTAAGAACCACTAAACCTGAGCTTTGTGGCCCTCTGCAGTGAATTGGCACGGCTTCTTTTAATCCCCTACTTTTATGCCTTAATTCTGTTTCAGAGTCGGTTGTCAGTCAGCAAAGAGCTGTCACCCGGCGCTGACCAGAGCAGATGTCTGCGCTGGTTCACAGCAACCCTGTGACTCTGGGTTTTCCTTTCCAGTGTTCTCCCTGGCCAGAGATAACGTACGTCAATAACACGCCGTCCCCTGGCTTCAACAGCTCCCACAGCAGCTTTTCCATTGGCGAAGGGTAAGTCCGGAGGAGAGGCTGGCTGGCGCTCGATTTCTGCCCCGCACGAGACCGATGTCTCTGAGCTGGCGGTGAGCGCCGGCGAGAGGAAGGGCCTGGTTCCAAGGGGGGTGCAGGGGGATGGAAGCAGCCTAAGGGGCTGTGTCCGTGGGGAAAATCAAAGTGCAAGCCCTTAGATGGAGCTGCGTGTTAGCTGCCAGCCTGCCTCGCGCTGCTTGTCCCTGCCGTGTTAATGCGCCGACGTACACCGTCTGTTGGCAAAGCATCGCGCTGCAGCGACCCACGTAGCTGTTTTGGTGGCCTTGGTTATGGGAATTGGGGTGGGTGGGGGGGTTTACTGCCCACCGGGGTCCTGTGCCGGAGGGGAAGAGCAGTGCTAACCTCGTGTTCTGCTCTGTCTGGCTCTTTGCCCGCCCTAGCAATGGCTCTCCGAACCATCAGCCCGAGCCACCCCCTCCGATCGCAGATGTAAGTCACACCTCAGAGCTTATGCTTGTGGTAAGGATGGTGCACAGGTCAGAAAACGGGATCTGGGGATGGAGCTGGGGCGGGTTTGTGGGTGGCTGGAGTTTGCTGGGGAAGAGGCTGCTCTGGTTTAACGTCTTTGGGGAGCTATAACTTCTTTTTGACTCCTAGTTAGAAAAAGAGGTAACGGGGTGAAAAACGCTTGGTACAGCGCCGCGGAGCTGTGAGCCAGCTCTTCGTAGCTTGCTGTGACCTTTACTTATTGCCTTGATCTTCACTGTGCTTTCTCCTTTGCTTCCTTCCTCTTTCTCCATCCCTCTGAAGCCTTTTAAATCAAAACCTGTCCAGGCCACAGCCTTTACCGTGCCCGTGCTGGGAGCCTGGCTCGCTAGGGCCCCCATTTAAGACTTGTGATGATAAACACTGAGCTGACCTGTGCTCGTTCCTCGGTGGAAATGCTTCCACGTTGCCTCTGACCCTTCCTTCCCTGCCTTGCAGAACCTCTTGCCCACCAGCACGCCCCAGGAAGCCCAGCAGTGGCTGCACCGAAACCGCTTCTCCACTTTTTCTCGGCTTTTCAGAAACTTCTCAGGTAGGTTACGCCACCCCCTCTGCGGCTGCCCCTTCTCTGTGCCAGGTGCCTCCTCTCGCTCCTGAGGCTGTCTTCATGTTACCGTGGCAAATATACATGTAAAATTTTTTTACAACACAATAAAACGTGGCTCCCTGAAAGCTGTGTACTTCATTTCCCACCTCAGCTGGCAAAATAGTGAGGACCGGGGTGGTTTCTCCTCCAGGAGCTCGCAGCACACTCTAATCTTAAAACAAGCTGAGAAGTGCTGAGCTGGGGGAAAGCACAGCGGGTAAAGAAATGCTTCGTGTTTATTTTCCTCTCCTTCCCTGGTGATACGGCCTCTGTTATCCAGGGTCACCGAGGCGCTGGGTAGCTGGCCGTAAATGTAATTTACGGGACACAGGGTTGTACCAAAACACGCTCTTGCAAAACCAGTCTGGAAAAAAAATCTTGCGAGCATCCTTCTAGGGGAAGCAGGGGGGGCAGCTGTAAGCAGGAGGGAGAAGCAGCAATTTGGGAATGGGGTGAGCTCTGCGAGTGGGGAGAGGGGGAGCAGGCACAGCTGCCGTGTCCAGAGCCCCGCACCCCACACGCTTTGGGCTGGATTGTGTGACTTTCTCACCTTTTGATGTTTAAAACCGTAGGTGCGGACTTACTGAAGCTGACCAGAGAAGACGTTATCCAGATCTGCGGCCCTGCGGATGGCATCAGGCTCTTCAACGCCTTGAAAGGACGGTAGGTTGTTTGCTTAAAAGCTGGTGGTGGATGGTGGGCGAGTCGTGTTCGGGTTAGCCCCTTCGCTTGGCTCTCGCTGTTAGAGAGAACAGAGTTTCATTTACCTTCCTTCATGAACCTCTTCCAGTCACATTTGGTAACTTAGCCGGCAGGGTAACCACGCCAGGGACAATCTGGGGTAGAAAATCCATGTGATCCTTAGAAATGATCTTATTCTTTTGAGTGTCAGCGAACCAAGCCGCAAGCTAGCGAGTCCCGCCGATACAATACTTGTTTCCTCTGTCCTCTGCACTAATTCAGCGGAATTACCTTCCTGGAACGGGAATATTCCTTTGCACCTTTCCCTGAAGAAGCAGGGGCTGGTGTTTAACTGACCTGCCTGAGCTGGAGCGTTTCAGGAGGTGCCGCCGCAGCCAGGCAGGGGGGCACGGGGTGGGCTGTATCCAGGAGGGAAGGTACCGGCGTGGGTCTGAGAAGGGGGCAGCAAGAGCTGCGCGGGTGGGAAGGATTCCAGGGGGTTAATGTGCTGCGGGAGATAGCAGGGAAACTGCAGTGGTCCTGTGGTGGGGAGAAGGGCACAAAGGACAGGAGACGCTGCCGGCTTTTGTGCTGCAAAATGAGGCTTTGAACAAGAAGGAGCAGGCGTGTTGGTCTGAACCGTGGCTGCTGTGTCCTCGGGAGCGAGCCGCCCGGGTTAGCTGCGTCGTAGCCGGCTGGCACCGTGTTCCCGTGCCGACCTTGTCCCCTTCTCGCAGAAGCCTTTGCTGCATCATCAAGGTGGGGGTGGCCACGATGGTTTTGCTCCGAGACGACATTGTGGATCTCCTCTTTTCCTTCTGAAGATGCTGGCTAGGGAAGGAGCGCTGGCAAAGTGGTGGGAGCTAGAGGTGTCCTTGAGCAAATCCAGCGGCGCTCACTGACTGCTCTGTCCCTAGGATGGTGCGGCCCAGACTGACCATCTACGTGTGCCAGGAGTCCCAGCAGCTGAGGGACCTCCAGCAGAAACACGAGGACGGGGACACGGTAACCAGTACTTTTTTCGGTAGGTGTCTCGAAGCCTGGCAGGGAGCACGTGGGCTTGGGTTGCTGCTGCCAGGGGGTTCAGCAAACAGAAATGCAGCGGGGGCTCTTTCCAGCCCTGCCGCTGCTGCCCACGGATGCTCAGCACCAGTTGCCTCCGGTCCCCTTGTCCCCACACCGCAGCTTTTGGCTGGTGAAGGGCCCCTCTTGCAGCCGGGACTGCTGGTGTTACCAGAGCCCTGCACAGCAACTCAGAGGGTCTGCGGCTTTTTTGGTTTCGGCCCCTACGTCTCGTCTTGGCTGCTGTCACTCTCGCCTCGCTGCAGCAAGGCAGCAAGCTCACGGGCGAGCTCACCTGCAACCTGCAGGCTCTGTGCACAAACCGAGCCCAAAAAATCACGGTGAACCCTTTTTGCTCACCCTGATCCTTCCCAGCTGATTTTTTTCTCCTTGCCCACCGAATGGGTGGCTGCAGAATCTGGCTGTCGGCACGTTGCCTGTTCCAAGCTGACAAATGATAGCTCCTGCGAGAATCCAGCATTGCTCAGACAACAATGAGTGACCTACATTTGTGGAGCAGCCAGGCGCCGGTTTATCCACCTCTGTTATTGGAGCGGCAAGTGCAAAAGCAAACAGCTCGTCCTTTCCTTGCCCTGCTCCAATTTGGATCCTCTCGCTTCCCCCCAGGACCTGCCTCGTGGGAGTGGGGGAACAAGGAGGGGGGGTTCTGGGGAGGTACTGGGGTGGCATTTCCATCGTGCTGGGATTGAAAACTGCCAGGAACGGTACAAAGTGCTGCTGGGCTGACGCTAGTTGAAATTGAAGCTTTTGGGGGCAAGGACTACGTGAATACAGAGCAAGCACTGCAGGACGTGGGCAGGGGAGTTACTGTGGAGCTGATGCTGGTGCGTGTGGCTCAGGGCA